>JAQGAS010000084.1:0-110822 GCA_034686365.1 Pachymerium ferrugineum | reverse complement strand
CAGTTTAAACTCGATTATTTTACCTTTCATCTCGGATCGTGATGGATGGTGGCCGTTGACGGTTAAAATGTCCGCTGCTGGTCGATTTAAGACGCTCTCTTTCCGGCCAATCAGAACGATGAGCTCTGCTCACGTGATTCAATGCCATCGTTCTCGTTTTGAATTTGAAGGAGATGCTTCCATCTTGTGGTGATTCATTTAACTAACAAAAAACGGCGCTTCAATAATTTGATTGTTATTATATCGGGAACTTAGATTGGTTTTTGGACATTAGGATAAAAAAGACTCTCTCTGACTCTAATTTATTACTCTTATTTCAACTGGTTTTATAATCGTGATGACCTCGTAAATGGATCCAACACTGCCTAAATTAAATAAAATTAATTTTTGTGCTGTACATTAAGTGATTTAAATTTACCGATCAGCACTCCAGTCTCGTCAATCTATTTCCAGCATACGTCTGAAGACTGCCGCTAAAAATTTGATGGATCTAAAAATTGCTAAACCAATGAATTAGTTTCACTTCTTCTACTTCAGAATTAATCAGCACCCACATGCTATCGCCATTACTTCACTTTTGACATGCTTTAAAAATTCATCAAGAAAAAAAATTGTAATCACTATTTACAACTCCGAGTGAAAAAATATCTAGCACAATTAATTAAAACACATCAAAGATTTAAAATAACAATCAATCTTCAATAATGGATTGCATGGCACCGACATATAATTCGATGTTAATTTTCTCAGAATCTAAACTAAGTTCATTTCTCCGTTTTAGAAGAATCTTCTGCCCATGCATCAATTATTTTCCTCCTTTTAGGACTAGAACTTTCTCCACCACTTTCCAAACTATTTTCCGAGGAACCTTCATAATTTCTTTTGGCTGCTTGTGAACTAGCCAACATATTGAGCGCTGATACTAGTCATGGCGGAGACACTTGGCCAATAACATGGGAAGTTAGAACGACGAACGAACCACTACAAATTTTTTAAAAATTTTATTATTAAATATATCGAATTGGTTTATGTATTATGTACCAGAATGATGATGGTTGTTGTTGTTGTTGATAAAATTCTGAAGATGGTGGTGAGTTTGAGTCTCCTTTCTCGCTTAATGGTCCACCTAAAATACAACAAATTAAATTTATTCCACATAATCTTTTGCTATTTTCAACTATTAAATAAAAGTAAAAATAATAATCAGAAAAGATTAAGCCATTTTTCTTTAACAACATTTTTAAATCTCATCATTTTAATCATTAAAAATAAAAATTTAATAAAATGGAACCTGATGTATATGGTTCTATATTTTCATTTCCTCAAACTGGTACCATCTTGGACGAACACTTAGTATTCGTCCAAGGTACCATTAACACTTGAAGTTTATTAGTGAGAGCTTCCATTACTAGATGTTTTCAACATCATCGCGAATGCGCATTTACTGTATATCCTAATAATAATAATAATATTTCCATTATTTTATATATAATTCTCTGTTTACTGTCACTTGATTCTGAATTTTGCCATCTCTAATCCAATGGGATTTCCTGACTCAGCTTCTCTGGGTAATGTGTACTGGTATAATTAAACCACTAATTTCTCCATGGGACATGACCAAAAGACATTTCACTCATTAATCATCTTTCACCGACTGGACTGGACTTGTTGTATAAACGATATATCCATACATTTTCTTGTATTATATACTACCTTTCAATTCTAGATTTTAAAAAATAAAGAAATTTAAAACTGTACAGAATATTATGTGCGCATGTCTGTTGGCGTACAGCCAACACATGCGCAATATCAACAGATTCTGATAAAAAAATTATTGTTTGTACCTTTCTAAATGTGGCCAGCCATGAATCGCATATTCGCAAAACAAATCCAAATCAGATTATTGCCTTTGACGGTAAATTTATAGATGTAACTAAAAAATTTTACAGTGTGATTGAAACGGTTAAAAATAGATAAATAGAGGTTACGCTATCAAATTGAACGGTCGCCTTCCTACAGATGAATGGGTCAAGGCTCACGAAATCAAAGAAAAAGGAATCGTTGCTCGTTCCTTTCCAATGTTTCTTCAATGTGAAAAGGGCAAGGTTTATATGTGGTGTGCTTGCGGAAGAAGTAACAAGCAAGTTAGTAATTATCATTCGAGAGTATGTGTAAATTATTAATTTCTATCTTACTTACAGCCATTTTGTGATGGTAGTCATAAAGATGCAAAATTTGGCCCAGTCTCTCCTAATAAACCAGTCAAATTTGTTCCTACTGAAACTGCTACTTACTTATTATGCATGTGTAAACAGACAGGCAACAGACCATTTTGTTCTGGAGCTCATGTTAAACCTTGGATTCAAATGATAGGAATGAAACGTTTGTTTGGCATTAAATCTTAAATTACGCTGAAAATAAAATTTTTGTGTGAAATAGTCGTATGATTAAATACATTTCATTAAACATGTATAAAATTGAAATTATTTCCTACAAACACCACAAGAGGTCCTTACACTACATTAACTGGCAAACTGCACGATGAATCGTATTCTGTGTCGTTTATCTCAAGAAATACCTAAGGTAAATGATTGAATACATTTCATTAAACATGTATATAACTGTAATCTCTTTGTAGTTTACTAAATTGTACTCTAGCAAAACAAATTCAATTCCCACTCTACCCGATGCCCAATACCAAACAGCACATTTAATCAAAGAAAAAGGAAAAATCTATGACAAAAAACCTTTTAAAATTGACTGTATAAAAGGAAAACTATATTCCTGGTGCGCTTGTGGACGGAGCAGAACTCAAGTAATAACTATAATCTATATAATATTTTCCATTACTCAACTCACTTTTTCAATCTTTTTCAAAAGCCTTTATGCGATGGCAGTCATAACGATAAGAAACTCGGTCCTCCAGCCGCAAATAGACCGGTCAAGTTTGTCTCTCCTGATGATGGCGAATATTGGTTCTGTAATTGTAAACAAACGATGAATAGACCTTTTTGCGATGGAACTCATAAAAGAGCGGATATTCAAGCAGCCATAAAATAAAAATGTGTTAATTTTTTTTTCTTCTTTTTATTTGAATTATACACACTGCCGTTTCATATACTTACATAATTGAAATAAAAATTTGTACAAAGAAATAAAAAATAGTTGCATTTCATGATCAAAAAGCCCATTCTTTTATCATTTTGGTTTGTTCATTTTCTATTATATTATATATATATTAAGCTAATAATAATGTCATGGTTAAATTAAAGAGCAATTAATAAATGGTAATAAAAATAAAAAAAGTATTATTTCATTACTTTGGAGGTTCACTATAGAAGGAATAAACATTTTGTTGGAATGCTAATTATTTCATTGAATAAGCTATATTTGATATTTGTATGAGTTGACCTTGACAATGAGCATCCAAAGTGATTAGAAAAGAAATTTGTTGGGACACAAAATGAGCATTCACATATGATAACAACAACACATTTAGAGCACATTTTCTTTTTTTTTTTTTCTTTCTATTCAATAGCTTTGGTTATGAATTCGAGAAAGCGCTTTCCATACTGTTCCGGATGAACTGTTGATATTTCAGCACCAGCACCATGTTTAACAGTTTTGGCTGCTTGCGCTGTGCGCTTTTTGATGCCATAGTTGGTTAATACATCAATCAATCCCATGAAATAGACTTCTTTACGAGGTGCACCTAATTTCAAATTTTGAAATTATTAATTAAAATTTCATACAATTTCTTTTTTACTTTCTGCACTGGCAATTGCATAAACATCTATTCTCGGATCAATGTCTCCATTTCTCACATACCGTTCTCTTCCAAGTTGTGGACTATCAGGAGGAGATATTTTACCACTTCCCTTCAAATAATAGGAAATGATAATATTTATTATTATAATATTTATTTATTTATTTATTTTTACCTGCGATTCATTATCTTCCTCAACAATAATTTCTTCCTCTTCTTCATCTTCACGTTCATGTTCTTCTTGTTCGGCTCTCTCATAATCGTGAATACCCAATAGTAAACTGTAGTCCATTAAATTGAGTTTACTCAAAAACTAATAAATATATATATAAATAGAATATATTATATATGTATATTAAATTAAATACTTCAACATCGGCAGTTAAACTAGATAAAAATTTCTCTCTAGCAGCATCACCAATATGAATTCGAATTGCATCGCGCACAAAATCGTTGTCTTTTAACGTAGGTAATTCTTTCTCCTTTTCTTTATCACTCGCTTCACGATCTACTGTAGAACCCTAAATCAATCAATCAATCAATCAATCAATCAATCAATTATATATTATATATCATATATTATCAATAATACCTTTAAATCATATTTCCTATGTATTGTTAAATGATTGCTGAAAACATGTCTAGAAACGACTACATATGTTTCCGTTCCTTCTACAGTCAATCTATACATTCCTAAATATTGAGGAAGAAGAGTTCTTCCATGGCGTTCAACCATATACTAAAATTAAAATAAATAATTAATTAATAATAAAATTCATATATTTCATATATTTATCAAATATTTACTGGGTGATATTGTTTTAAAAGAGAGTGCATTTGTTCCACTTCATCACTGGTGATGGTTTTTATAAAATAAGCGCCATCCCACGAGAAAAACAAACGGGAACCGCTACGTCCAGTAGATTCCGTTGCCAGTGGTTGATATTTCGATAGGGAATACTGGAAATTAAAATTTATTACATCACTCTCTCTCTCTCCCTTCCTGTAACATATATATACTTATACCCTAAAATCTGTATCATCGATTCCAAACCTCTCTCTAATATTCCTGAATACTAAAGGACAATATTCCTTTACTTTAAAATGACTGGGCATATTTTCTCTACACAAATAAAAAGATAATAAATAATTTAGATTATAATTTGAAAAAAAAAACCTTATTTAATTCTCTTTTTACTTATTAAAAAAATGGTTGTCCACTTTGATTTTGCTATAAGCTTTAAAATCATCGGGCATTAGCATGACGGGGATGCTCACATGCGATAATTCACGAATCTGTACAAAAAATCATATTTTTAATAATAATTATGTTTGGTTTGTTGCAGTTGTTTACTCACCGTGTGATTCACGCCCCACATGAAAACACTGAGTAATGGTTCATTTGCTCGAAAAAGTTTCACCTTTTGGTGTTTCACTTTTAACTTCTTCTTAATCTTGCAACTGGCTGTAGTTACAGCTGCCATGATATTTTCTTTTTACAATTTCTTTCTCTAAATTCTAATCAGACGTTTAAGGAGGTGGAGGAGGAGGAGGAGGAGGCCATCCCTACCCACTATGGCCGCTCATTAAGGTACAGTGCTGCGACGAGACAGCACCTTATTTATTCCAGGAAAGACTAATCGCATTTTACACAATCGATAAACCAACGTGGCGCGCATAAGATTCTTGTCAAGTAAAATATTTTTAATTTCAATTTTAAAGTTTTTGATTACGGTTGATGGGTAATTATACTAAAGGAAATTTTGTATCATTTTTGTTTACAGTAATCGGGATAGGTTGGCATCGTTTTAAAGTGCTTTTTAAGAGTTAGTTGCAGGTGCAAACAGAAAGCACGCGGTTTATGATGGAAGTGATCAAACACGTTCAAGTAGAATTTTATACAAAGCAACAAAAGTATAATGAAAATATAATTTTTTAAACATTTTCACACAACTTTTATATATATATAGGTTTGCCATACCAAAAATTCCATATTCGATTCCTTCAAATGTGACAATTACTGACTTGAATGCATTAATCAAGAGTTTGTTACAAGATGTAAGTAAAGATACTGACTTTGATTTCATCGTTGAACAAGAGTTTCTTCGTGGCACATTAAATCAGCTTTTGGAATACAAAGAAATTTCTACTGTAAGTAAGAAGAAAAAGAAATTAAAAAGGAAATTTTAAAAATGTAATGATTTAGGAAAATGTGATCGAAATTGAATACGTTGAAAAATTGGCACCTCCATCACCTAAGCAAAGTTTACTTCACGACGACTGGGTTAGCGCAGTTCGAGCTTATGAATCATGGTATTTGATGTTCAAATAATATAACAGTTTGAAATGACTCTTGTAATAATTGTTATGTGTAGGATCTTAACTGGTTGTTACGACAATACTTTACACATATGGACATTAGATGGAGAACATGTCCTTACCATTCCTGGTCACGTACAACCCATTAAAGCAGTTGCTTGGCTCGCAAACCAAGGCAAATTCAATTCAATAGATAACCTTTAATTTTCTAATTTGATTCTTCATTTTAGATTCAGAAATGTTGAGGTTCGTTAGCGTTTCTTTTGATCAAACAGCCATGATTTGGGAGTGGCAGCCCAAAACAAATAGCGTCCATTGTATTTACATTTGTAGAGGTCATGCAAATACAATTTTATGCGTTGATACTGATCAAATCGGCAATAAGGTGAACATAAAAAATGTCATTGTTGTCAAATTGTTGACAAATTGCTTTTATAGTTTGCTACAGGATCTTGGGACCAAATGATCAAAATTTGGTCATCATCAGCTCAAGACTCTGATAATACTGATAGGAAACGAATGAAAATTGAAAGTGGATCCCATTCAAAAACGAGGGTGGGTTTCTCATTTTTTCAAAAACACTTTTTTTTGTTTATGCTTGTTCAATTATTCAGACTCCCATTATGACACTATCGGGACATAGAGAAGTTGTTTCCGCCTTACAATGGATAGATACGAACGAATTATGTTCCGCTTCATGGGATCACACAATGCGAATATGGGACGTGGAAATGGGAGGAATTAAATGTGAAATTGTAATTAAAATTGAACCGAATTCATTTTCATTTGAAATGTAACAAATTATACATTTTTTTTATATAAAAAGGTTGGATCGAAAAATTTTCTTGATATTTCCTATTCCAGTCTGAATAGGTTAATAGTATCAGGTTCCACAGACAGACACGTTCGATTATGGGATCCGCGACACAAAAGTAATTCAACTCTTGACTCACTCGATTCACTTTTTTCTTTTTCTCACATACCTCTTTATAACTGTAGATGCGGCATTGGTTCAAAGTGTTTTTACATCACACAACGGTTGGGTGACGTGTGTCGAATGGGCAAAGGATGATGTCAATAAATTTGTATCAGGTTCCTACGATTCACTAATCAAGATGTGGGACATGAGAAGGTTAATCATTCAAATTGTTTTGAAAAAATTCTCTTTTTAAAAAGGATACTATCTATTTATAGTTGCAAGGCTCCACTCTACGACATGGCTGGACACGAAGACCAGATTTTATGTTGTGATTGGTCAATAAAAGATAATGTAATAAGTGGTGGTTCTGATAATAAGCTGAAAATATTTAAATGTTAACCAACGTGTGTAATTAATAAAAAAAATAAATGTCAAACATAAATTTTTTTTATTGATTTTTTTTTTCAGGTGATTTTAACAAAACAAGATTTTTTTTTTTTTTTTTTTTTCTTTTCTTTTTTCTGTTTTTTGCAGATGGCGCTGGCCCTTGGTTCTAAAATTGTTTTCTGTACAATCTACTTAATCTTTCTAGTCTCATCATTGGTACAGTAATAAAAAAAGAAATAATTTATAGTGTTAACAGTTTGAAAAATAAAACTGTTTAAAATATGATTTTTTCATTTCTTGCATTTTTTTTTTTTCAAAACTCAACAGTTTAGAAAGATTTTTATAACACTTAAATTTGAGAAAGCTATTTGTCTAGGCAGCACTATCTGCTGCTCGACTAATGAAAATGGAGCAGCACATTGGTGCCCTCTCGAGAGGGCACATTTTGGGTACCCTCTCGACTGATGCCAAACATGAAATACAATTTGAACAGCCAACACCCAAAAAAACTACAATTTGGAATGTAAAAAAATAAAGAGCTTACAAAAACAAAATGAATAAATTTTTCTTTTCTGACTTGAGCTTTCTTTTCAATGACAGAAGCACAAGTGACAGCAAAAATATGGAAATGCAACAAATGAAAACAAAATTTAAAATCTTCTTTTCCTTATTGCAATAAGCTGAGGCACCTTGTTTTCTTTCTTTTTTAAATTTAGTTACACAATCAATTTGTAATTTTGCAAATTGCATTACCATTACTTTGCTGTTACCAGATGGAAGACAATTGGACTTGAACAAGCAACAATAACAACTCATTTGTCGTTTGGGTGAAGGCCGTTCTTAAATGTTCCATTATAAACCGGTAAAAAGTTATTATAAGAAAATAAATCCAATTCATATGAAAAAGAGAGAAAAACTACTGAGGGGCAGTGCAACAGTATAAAGGGTACCACCAATGAACGACACACATGTACCATCCAATATTTTTTTTATCATTCACACTATTTTTTTTCTTTTTTTTTTTTTCTTTTTCGTTTTTTTAAGGCAGCGTCTTACTACCTGAAACAATTTCTCTAAATGTAATAAAAACATTGGGAGGGGAAAAAAAGTTTTTTGTCTTAAAAAGAAAAAGCTCATGTTTGAGCTTCAGCCAGATCCAAGCTCAATGTGCAAACTCTCATCATTTGAAAATTCTTTTCAAAAACCGGTTACGTTTTAGTAGGGGATAGATACATAATTTCATCTTTTTGTTCTTGACACAAGTCATATAAAAATAGTTATTATTTTCTTACTAAATAAAAAAAGAAACCAAAGATTAAATTTATTCATCAAAACAATGGCATCTCATGAAACGTTCTAAACGATTCTATATCAACCCAATTTGTACAAGAAAAATTTGGTCCAATCAACAGTTGCAGCAACATAATAATAATAATAATGAATTCCAAATGAGATGCGAAAATGCCAAATGTTTTGATTCCAAAATAGAATTATACACTATATACATAAACAAAATAAAACAAATCATAATGACTAATTCAAACACATAATTTGTTGCCTCTTGTCAAATATCCCACTTTCTAACTATTCATTTTCATTTTCTTTCCAACTTTTGCTGCATTGTTTCCATGGACTGGAAAGACGTGGAATGGGAGAGAGAGGAGCATTCAAAAACACAACAATTGAAGGATTGACAAATCCTTCAGTTGTGCTAAAAACACATTCAAACTCCTCTCTTGGAGCTTTTGTTTAAACACCTCCCAGTTTTTTACAACTATCATCTATTTTGTTGAATTTTTTCTTCTTTTTTTTTTTTCTTTTTGTTCATAAAACTATTCTACTTATCAACTAAAACTACATTTAATCTACTTTTTCATTGATCTACACACTACAAATTAACTACTTTGGACTACGACACGACAAAACTGTGTGGGACAAATTCAAATACATTTTGTTCTAAGGACACAAAAACAAAAGGGAAATCTACACATGAGAATTCATCTATCAGAGAATTAATTCTGTATGTACCAAACTCTTTCACATAATTACAAGAAAAGAAAAATTTCAAACAGAGTTTGATGCACACAGTTAATTCTACTTCTACTTGACTATTTTTTTTTATTATAAAATCATTTTTCCCCCAAAACTACAAAATTTTTGGAATTCCTTTTTTTTTAAATCAGTTCAACTTGTAACGAGTGAATTTGCTACCATTTTTTTTGTTTTTTTTTGTCGTCGTGGCTACCTTTTAGTTTTAACAAGTCTCACACATTGGTTGATTTTAAAAAATAGCTTTTGTTTTTCCCTTTTTATGTAATCAATAGCAAAATAAACTAAATTCTTCGCAACTATAATTATTTTTTTTTAAAGAGATCAAACATCTATTATCGTTTACTTATTTTGTTTTAGGCAAAGAAAAAAATAGCTTCATTTTCTAATAATTCGTTAAAATTTTCAATGTATACTGGCTAATTCTCTTCATCTTAAAACCTGACTAAAATAGATCAACCGAGTCACCTTGACCCTCTCACCATTCAAGAGATAATTTATTTTTTTATATCATTAAAAAGAGTTTTGTTTTTAAAAAAATTAAAAAAATATTATTGTTATTTTTTTTTTTCTTTATCTTTCCCAAAATGAGCATTGTTCAGTAAACTTTGGAAAAACTGAGACTGAAATTTTGTCGCACACATTTTTAGACCTAAGCGCTCTATGCACAACTGTCAAAGCTGATTCTAAAAAACTCGTCGCTGAGATTCATAGATATAGAAATCGTGTAAGAAAAATCTTTACCAAAATAGTTTGCTAACACAACAACTCGCTTTAATGGTGAAAGAGGATCAAAGGACATTTAGCACAAACCAATGAGTAGTCTCAGCTTCATCAACGATATGATGTCCTTTTACTCAAATTTTTTTTTTTTTTTTTTGCCCAGGTGCACTTTTGTCTTACGAGGATAAAGGGAAACGTCTTTACTACAACTAGTCAACAAAGAAATGAAATGAAAGAAAAGAAAAGAAAAGAAAAGAAAAGAAAAGA
Organism: Pachymerium ferrugineum; assembly: GCA_034686365.1. Lineage (NCBI taxonomy): Eukaryota > Metazoa > Arthropoda > Chilopoda > Geophilomorpha > Geophilidae > Pachymerium > Pachymerium ferrugineum. The sequence continues at coordinate 100,392 of JAQGAS010000084.1, read as the reverse complement.
AATTGTGGTGAAAAAGAGTGTTGGGTGTTTTTAGTTGTTTCCCTGCTGAGTAAAAAGGCACGTTTGTCTAGACCTAAGCAAAAAAAAAAAGAAAAAAAAAAGCAGCTTACAGTGATTAAAAAATGTTTTGAAGGCGCATCCCTCGAAGTCTTCGTGTTGATGGGGGAAGAAAGCCAACACGAAAGACAAATGAACACTCCTAGTCCACACACATAAAACCGATTTTCCATTGGCCACCAACATGAGCAACTAAAAATTCCCACTACAAACAAATGTTATGACTAAAAAATAAAAAGAAATGAAAAATGTTTGGTTGCCTGCCATTTTCCTTATTTACACGAGATAATCAATGAATCGGTCACTTAAACATTTGTTTCCACTGGTGTGCACAACACTATCTTCGTTTCATTTTCAAACTGGGATCATGCGGTGACATTTTGTGAAGCCAGACACAAAACAAAATAATTAAAAAGAATGAGGAAGCAAATGGCCACTATTTTCAAATTGGGACCACAGTTGATGATAACCTATTTTATATCAATCATTTATATAATATACTTTCAAATATTTATCATCAATATTTAATAGAATTTACCCGTTACTTGGCAGCCGCTTGATAGGTATGGTGGTAGTGGTGTTGCTGATCTTCGGGGTTACCTGCAGCCCCACTTACAGGTACACTTGTTGCATTGTTTGGATCCTAAAAATCAAAGGTGTGTTTGAAAACTTTTTTAACTTTTTAAACTTCAGTTTATTACCTCGGCCACTGCCATAGCCTGCATCATGGCTGCAGCTGGTTGTGTGTACAAAGTAGGTGGATAACTCGGATGTGGGCCTGCCACAAACTGAAAAGGGGCAAAAATAATTTTTTATTTTAGTGGTTAGCAAAGGGTTTTCAAAATTATTAATGACCGCATTTAATTAAAATTAATTTCAAACACCATCACCATAAACATTTGCCAGACGTTCAACTTAACCAAACCAAGTAAAAACCAATTACCACAACAAATGAGCCAAGCGTGGGGAAGCAATCAGACAGACCCTGAGCAACCCAAACAAATTTCCATCCTAAGAATTACAGAGTAAATAACAAGTTTTTGCAAATTTTTTTTGCATTTTACCTGAGATGAACGTTACTTCATTTACCCCATGTGAAGACAAAACGATGATGAATGATCCGTTTTACAATTTTTAATAGAAAAAAAAATACAATAAAGAAAAAATTTATTTAAAATCAACTTTCTAGATCAAATCAACGTGACAAAAAAAGAAGAAAAACTTTGATAAACATCTCCTGATCAATAAATAAAAACAGATCTTTTTTGTTAAAAAAAATTTTTTTTTTCATTAAACAGAAACATAATGAAATCTATCTACTTACTAATAATAAATTCCCATTTAAATAAATTGATTATATACCATAATAATAATAATAATAATAAACCCAGTAAATTGTACATATTTTGATTAAATGAACCATTATTACTACCTTGGTGAGATTATCCCAACTAAAATTTTTAAAAAAATGTAAATCTTAACACGAGCACTTCATTTCTCTTTGCACCCTGAGCAATTAAAGTCTGACAAAAAAACATTCCGATATATAACACAATGATCAGAGAAGTGACACTTGAAAAAATGTACAAAGAAAAGAAAAAAAAATTTGAATGTGAGCGTCGATTAAAAACAACAACGGTCCTGTGTTTGTTTTACACACCCATAGCTTCCCCAAAAATAAAAAAAATATAAAAAAAATACAACAACTTAAACTTGGCTGGTAAGTTAAACGTCAATCAGGATGCGCCACACAATTTGGTGTTTTAAAAAAAATGTTTCACTTTGGTTCATGGTGAATATAAAAGTTGTGAGCATTTGTCACACGAAAAAAAAAAGAAAAAAAAAAAAAAAAAAAAGTTGGCCGGTGATTAATTTGTTTTTAAGTGAATTTATATGAAATGCGGTCAACTAGAGAGAACTGGGTTCTTCTCCTACCGATCCGCCGCCGAGCTGAAGTTGACTCATCTGCGTTGCAAGCTGCGGCATCATTCCGCCATAGTGCAGAGCATTCGGATCGACCGACGACGGAATTATCTATTTATTTAATTGATAAATGCAATTGAATTCAAGTTGGATAAGAAAAAATTGTTTTACTTGTGCCATGTGCGGCTGCATAATATACTGAGGTGATGGCATCCACGTGGTCCCAGCTGGAAGAGAGTAACTGGAGACGGGGTTTGTGTATCGTTGAAAACCGACTGGCGACGGAACAATTTGAGTGGCCACCCTAAATCAAGAATGTGTCTCAAAAATGTATAATTCAATAAGACTGTTTGTTTAAAACTCACCCATTTTGAGACATAGTTTGATCGTATGTCAACGGAATTCCTTGTTCGACTCCATCTCTCCATATACTGCGATGTTCTTGATTTTTGTACTGATTTCTCTTCTTATTTCCACCGTCTGCAAATTTCACCAAAAGGGGTTCTTTCGTTCCAGTTACATATTTGCCATTAAAGGCCGAAATGATCTGCTCGCATTTTTCTTTGGATTCCATTCTGAAAACAATTAAATCATTAAATTTTCTAATAATAATAATAATAATTTGTATTTACCTGGCAAATCCAACTCCCCTACTTTGGCCATTTGCATCCCTCAAAATGCGGGTAGAGATAACAGTACCGTAAGGACTTAACATCGCCTCCAAATCACTCTCCGACATGTAAATTGGCAGATTAGCGATATACAAATTGGTGGGATCTTGCTCCTGTTGCTGCTTTGTAAAAAATTTTATCATTTCATTACAATTAAAATGTGACAATTTTATTCAATCAATTTCTTTTTACCTTTGCCATCTGAGCCTGAAAACCTCTCGCTTGTAGAGCCTTGACTGCAGCATCAGCAGCTGTAGGAGATTCAAAATCGACAAATCCATATCCTTTACACTTATTCGTATTTTTATCAAGTATTGCCTTTGTGGAAATTATAGTTCCATACCTAACAAATAAAAAAAGTTTCAATATTTTCAATTAAAAATAAAAAAAAACATTTTTTTACTCGACACAGAGGGTAACGAGGTCTTTATCTGATGTATTTTCCGGCAGTGCTCGGATATAGAGGTTCGTTCTGCTGAGTTGTTCGCCTCCAGTAGATCCAGATTGTGATCCAGTGTTACTGTTATTACTGCTTGATGTCGACGGACTGGCAGCAGCAGGCACACGATTCATCTGGTAAGCCTTCCCAAAAAACATATTAATAATATAATAATAATATTTTTTTATTATTATATGTATACTTACAACAGGTGGTTGGTAGTTGCCGTAAGGTGGTGCCGGCGTCGGTAGCGGGGGAGCGTATCGAGGTAGATACGATGTCCAGCTGCTTTGCGCTCGGTGATAGGTCGAAGTTGCCGCACCGCTACTCGACGACACCAAATTGGCATTATTATTCGTGCGCGATTTGACGTTATACATCGGCCGCGACTGTTGTTGTTGTTGTTGTTGTTGCTGCGGTTGCTGCGGTTGCTGCTGTTGTTGTTGCTGCTGCAAATTCAAGTTTTTTTTTTTTTAAAAGTCCATTCACACAAGAATGAAACGGTTGGTTAACAACTGTGTATTTTTTTTACAAGGTCGCATCAATTCTTTTTTTTAAAATATTTCATAAAAGTGTCCAACAAGCCTCATTCCAGCAAAGGTCACTACCACCAGCTCACCAGTTGCGTGTTTGGCATACCATTCTACTCAACCCCTTGACTGCGCCTTCAGGGGCCAAATAAGAGAGAAAAATCAAATTAAATAAAAATGGACTCCTCCACCAAACAAAATTTTTTTAGTCACGCCCCTAAAAAAACATTACTAAGCAATAATAAGAATCCATTTTGAAAAAAAATGGAAAAATAAAAAAAGAGGAAAATATTTGTTGCGTGTGAGGGAGTATGGCGTGTAGTATAAGGAGGCGTCATGGCGTGGTTCTTTCTTCAACCACCATCACCTTGACTCGTTCATATGGCGCCTTTCAATGTGTGCCACGTCGAGAGGCCGAACCACAACTCTAAATATGCACACATACCATCATTTTATAGTTGATTTTTCTGTTGGAATTGTTCTCCATTCTCATTGCCATCGTTTCTTTTCTCTCTCGATCGAGTCTTGTTTAGTTGAAACGGCGGCAGCAGCAGCAACGGAGCTTTTTTTTTTTCTCTCTCTCTCTCTCTCTCACTCACTGACTCGCTCAAATTATTGGTCGCTCAAATGAAATGGGTTTCATTAGCGATCGGCGATGGCGGGCCGAGCCAAGCCGTGCACGCACTTACACATGAGTTGGGCGGGGGATTAGCAGTTGGGGGATCGAAAAGAAAATGGTTAAACTAGTCGGGTGGCATGGAGAGGACGGCTGACTGCTGCCACCATCTTTGTTTGCCCCCTGCTCTTCGTGTGACGTAGGACGAGCCAAGCGGGCCGCCACCAATCGCCAATAGAGGGAGGAGCAAAATGCGCAGCTGCACAAACGAGTGATGAACGAGGGCGAGGCGAGACAAATCCCAGAGAGATGGATGGCCCAACAAGCCCTTTTTCTTTTTATCATACCCTTCCTTTTTAACTTCATCTTTCTACTGCCACTAGTTGGCGCCACATGCCCCAACCTCATCTTCTACTATTTCTTTTGATCGACTTTTAGCATTTACATATTTTGAGTTACACATTAAATTATATCATTTTATCATTAACTTGAAAATATTTTCTCATTCTTGATTCATATCAAATTTGCTAGTAGTAGTAGTAGTAGTAATGGTAGTATCTTTCTTTCTTCCCTTGGGCAAAATGGTTGCAGCCCTCTTGACACCCAAGAGCCATTTCCTTTTCTCTTTAACCAAATCTGCATAAAAATTCTTTTTTACCTGGTGTTGAATGGGTTGAGAATTTGGAGGTGATGTTTTTCGGGCACTTGTTTTGTTTTGTTGAGCCAAATTACTTGCCTATAATAAAAAAAGAAAAAGAAAAACATGTTGTTAACCTTTTGTTGAAATGAAATATTTTTTTCCCCCAAATACTTTTTTGAATATTTTATTTATTATTTCTTAGGATCATCTCTCACATCAATCCACATTTGTATAATCACGTGATTGTCCACCCCCGTTCGAACCCAATGGTCTGTTCTATTCGTCATATCAAAATCATTTCTTTCACTATTTTTATAATTAAAATGTGTACCCTAAATTTGAATTACTAACCTTGTCACTTTTGTGTGTCAGATTTGAAACAAAATAAAAATTACATTTCTATTTTCTTTATAAAATGTTTTTTTTTTTTTTTTTTTTTTTTACTTTTAAAATGGAATATAATCAAAAATAATAAATAAATAACAAAATATATATTCATTTATGTCTCACCTTTTTATCTTCCAAAGAAGAATCTTGATTGGAAGATGTATTTGTTTGTCCCGTATCACCGTTTAATTGAACCGAATCATCATTTTTGATGCCATTCATTTTTAATTCGGTTCTGTGTTCATCCTACAAATTAAAAATTTGAATTTTTACTTTTGACAAGGAATAAATGTTGTCTGCCATGGCCGTCAGTGTTGTGGCCGAGGAGTTGCCGCCGCCGTCGACGACGATGACGACGACGACGCCACACCAAAATTTTCTTACCTTCATATTTCGTGCAATTTGTTGCGTTGCCACCTCTTTACCACTCTTGTTTCCTATAATAAAAATAAAACAGTCAAGTGGGTGTGTGTGTATTTTTTAGTGTATTTACAACGGCTCGTCATGTCACGTCAGATGCAACGAGCCGAGATGGAAAACAAAGCTCCAAACGCCCCCATAGCCCATAGCGGTGACTCGCAAATGAAATGAAAAGTAATGCCACGTGGATGTTTGGGTGTGTCTTCACTCATTAAATTATATTTTCATATATTTGATTGTTGTATGTTACCGCTTACCGTTTGATCCGCTTGATTATTACAAACCAATTGTGTGGTAAAAGATGCTCGACATGGGCATCGTATTTAGAGCGGTGAACAGGCTCGTCAAGCATAAAAGGGGAGATGCACGATAAAAGCGCGCCAAAATTTACTCGCTGATTAAACTCATGGTCACTCACTCTTCTTATAATTCTTCGTATCATGCAATTAAATCATACAAGTTAATTTTTTGTAATGGAGAAAATGAACAAATCTAGCGAGATTTTGGTCACTCAGTGACGTGATTCAATTTGCACTATTTCGTTAAAGCGCATTTGTACAGAAACTCATTCGGTTGGTTGAGTTGCGAAGCGAGTTAATTTTCCACGTTCATTTTTTCGCTCGAAAATGAATCGACGCTTGGCTGGAATCTTATTTCACGAAATTACTAAGCAAAGAACGAATGACGGTCAAACTTACCTTCGAAACGAACTGTTACAACGGGTTTTCTAATGAGTCACTGTCATCAGAGTTGCTTGACCACGCCTTTCAACACCACCTATCGACAACTAATAAAAATATATTTTATTCGCATTTTTATTCAATACTTACTATATGTTTTACAAATATGATACAATGATTGTTCAGACGTTTCTATGGATCTACAAAATTACATAAATTACCATCAAATTTAGAAAAGAAAAAAAAAAATAGGTGTACAATTTTCTTACAGGACTAAAGATCCACAGAAAGAGCAGGATTTATTACAAAATTCTTTTTAAAATTATTTCATTTCATCCATACATTTTTATACAATAAAATTAATTTTATATCAATTTGTGTAAAATCACTAGAATCACAGGGGAATCAACGAGTATTTTTTTTTTTTGTAGTATTTCTTTTTAACACTGTCAATTGACTGTGTTCAAATCACAGGTCTTTTTTTTTTTCCTTTTTTAAAGCTAAATGAATTACATATATGAAGGCGGATAAAGTTTGCGATGCAAATATACATAAGATAAAATGTATGGGCGGTACAAACGTATTTTGACTAGACAAATAGTCACAAGGACTTGAGGCTTTTTTAAACGAGTTTCGCTTTCATTTTCATTTCAAATGGCATCATCCAGCACTCGTAGCCTAAATCGTCTAAATTATATAATTATTATTATTATTGTTATTATGCCATACAATTTTAGGGGGAAAATATTTTAGAAAAAAAAAAAAGTACAAAATCCCTATTTTTTTGTAAAATACTATTTGTTTTGGAAATTTTGTATATTTGTGGGCAGTAAAATTAAAAAAAAGAAAAAAAATTTTATATTAGATCTTTCGTCCCAGTATTTAAAGTGAACGTAAAGAAGAAAAAAAAAATCAAATTTTTTTTTTCTCTATTCAATTAATTTGGATTAGTATTGCACACATATCAATTTAGATTTTTATCACAGCACAAATTACTTTTCTTTTTTTATATATATATTTTTTAAGATTTTTTTTTTCTTTTTTCGTTTGCCGATTTGCTCGTGGCGGATTATGTTTCGGCGGCCAACGGCACCCAAACAAAAACCTACATATTTTTAGAGTCGAGTTCTATCCTGACTTATCAACTTATAGGTTGAGGGCCTGCAATTTAAGAGTGGCATCAATCATTGAGGAATTATCGGCTGATGTCATCGGAGTCGGTGGTGGAGTTAAAGGAACTCCAGCCATGCCAGCGTCTGTCACGTGTTGCATTAAATCTTCAGCTTTGTCCGAATAAGCTAAAATGTGAAGCCCATTCACATGTTTGGTCATGAATTTCTGTCGATGTTGTTGCAATCGTGAAGCACCACCTGGAGTATAAGCTTTGCGAGGACTTGCTCCTTTCTTAAAATTTTTATTTCCTTGATCCAGCAAATGAAAATCGATTGGTTGACGATTCATCGATTTGTGTCGTTGTGGCTCCATCAAACCCATATTGTCCTCAAAAAAAAACCCCTTTTATACACAATTAATATAAATGTCAACTTTCTCTCACTTCAGCAGGAGTCGCTTCCATAATTGACATGTCGGCTAAATCACCAGTTGGCGGCTGATATGGTGCATGAGCAGCCTGACCATATTGGAACGCGTCGTTTGCTGCATGCGGAATAGACATAGCTGGAGAGGCTGCCGTGGCCGCATTGTGAGGATATATGTACTGGGTGGTGGGCACATTGGGATTCTAAATACAAACAATACATCATTTTAATTAAATAAGATAATCATCATCATTGATTCAAGCATTTAAGCAGGTTCTACATATTGCTTTTTCTATTAGGGTTTTATAAAGCAAAAGGAATTGCTAAAGAAATTAGCAATTTACATCATCAGTAATTCCTTTCTGGCAAAACGTAAGAGGACGCACCACCCGCAGGATAATATGCGTCTGAAGTTGCTACTGAAGTGTACGGATTACTAGAACCCTAGAAAAATTCATCATTCATCATACAACAAGTGATAACAAACAAAAGAAAAAAGAAAAAACAAAAAACACCATCATCCATTCATATCTTTATACAATTTCTTTACCTGTCCAAAAGTGACAGGAGGAGCCCATCGCCATTGGTTTCCAGTAGTCCATTGAGGTTGAGCCTGATTATCAACAATTTTGTTTCTTTTGTTAAAAAAAACAGAAATTTTATCAACAGTTATTGAACCTTACTGTCGGCGTTTGATACTGATACTGTTGTTGAGGCAAATATACAGGTTGTGGGTAAATCATAGGATAGGCAGCCTGTATACAAATATATTAATTAATAATGATATATTAGAATCAAATTCATTTCTTTACCTGTGTCTGCGGGAATGAATAACTACTTTCGGGAGATGTAAAAAATGCCATACCATTTTGGTAAGTGTATGGAACTCCATTATGATACATAACTGTACCATTTGGGACGACTTGCGTCGGGTCTAACGTATTTGCTTTTTATTTATTATTTACTCATTTCTATTTTAAACACACTTACCGAACATTCGAGTGAATGGCTTGCCAAAACACACAAAAATAATCAATTACAAATTATTATTATTAAAAGATATTACTTCATACCTGTTTTTTTATGGCAGGTGCTATATTCAATTTCCTGTCCTTCAAAACAATATTGTCAGCCTAAATAAAAATTTAAATTAAATAAATCATAAAATGTACAAATTAAATCTATTATATTCACTTCTTTTTGTATCCTTTTGGCTTCTTCTTCTGTTTCAAAAGTAACAAAACCATACCTGTCAATTAAAATTTTCAAATTAATTTCTTTTTTTATTAATATCAAAAATTTTTAGGGTTAGAAAATTTGTGTTAGTTACCTATTGTTTCAACTGTTGCATTTTTTTAAACAATAAAAACAAATAAAAATCAAAAAATCAAAATGGCTTACCCATTAAATATTGAAAAACTTACCCTTTGGATACTCCAGCACGATCAGAAATTATTTTCGTTGCTTTCACATTACCATATGTTGAAAATAATGCGTGCAGTTCCGATTCGGTCGTCTAAAAAGGCATTTTTTTTAAAAAAAAAAAAAAATCAATTTTTTTCTTCTCTCCTTACATTGGCCGATATTCCGCCTACAAATATTCTATTAGGTACTAAGGTTCCATATTTGGGTGCATTGTTTGTATTAATGGGAGATGGTGACGGAGACGCTTCAGTGCTGTTAGCAGCTGACTAGAAAAATGAAAAATCAAATAAAACATCAAATTAATATCAACAGTTTGAGCAGACTTTGAATGTGTGATGCATCAGAAGTGGTGGCGAAAACAGATTTTCATGTTCCAAGTGCGCACTCACTACTTTTTCCTATCTCGTGCAACCAACTACATTGTTCAATATTTTGTTGTTTAGTAATACGAGAACATCCGTTTTTGGCTAAATATACTTCTCTCAACCGGCTAAAATTAGCCAATCCCCAAACGTTTTCCCTACAACTTCTTCAAATCACCCGATACCATTTAATTATATACATCATTATACACTTCACTCTTTTCTTTAAACCATTCGAACGTACAATTTTTTGTTTCGAACACCTACCATATTATTTTGAGAACAGCCCGACGATCTCCTGTGCACGTTCAATCCTTTCGAACCCCAAGCGCCTAACGTCGCGTGTTGTGTTGCGACGAAAAGCGCACCATACGACGACCAATAGAACCGTCACTTTGCCTGAATTAGGGCTTACAAACACAAATTACCAAACCATTTTTTAAAAATTATTTTTTTCCTCTCAATTTCCTTTAAAGATAATTCAAAAATCTTGTATAATTTGACGCTCTGATAAAATTGCCGTTTCTAAAATATTCCAAATTGTGCTGGAGCGACATCTAGTGGTCGATTTAGGAATCGGACGTCATCTTCATCGATTTATCCATACAACTGCACTTCTACATCGCATAACCAGGATTTTTTGACGCCGGCCAAATTATTTTAAGGTATTCATATAGACAAACACGTATAAAAAACTGAACTATTTCTTTACATTTGATTCATTCATAGGTAGTAATAGAAATTGGGCTCTTGCAAAATTAAAATTTAGGCTTGATCAGTGTAAACGAGTGAGCACTGCAGTCAAGTCCACTACTAGAAAGAGACGAAGAAAAAAAAATATTGATGGATTCAAAGCGTTTAAGCGCATTTCGTGACGAACTCGACAAAATCCAATCAAAAAATATTACGGACAAAAATGAGAATGAGTTAGATTTAGACGAATTAGTAGCAACTCACGTTGGTTTCTCATTATTTAACCACACAGCAGCATTAGGACAACTGACGCCCGTTTGGAATGTTGATGTACAAATCAAAAGTGAACAAAGACAAATTTATACGAAAATGTCAACAGAAAAATGGCAAGTTGCAGCGTCCAATTTACAAGATCTTTTCGTTGGTCGTTTATGTCATCGATTATCGAGCGAAGATGGCGCCATCAAATGTCAAGCAAGTGATGACAACTTTTATTGTAATTGCACAGATGAAAAATCAGAGATGATTTTTTGGCTGGCTGATGAAGCTCACCGTAGACTTAGTACGGTGCCACATTTAGGTTCGTGCGCTGCTGTACGGTATCCGTTATGCGCTGTTTTACCAGGTCCGATACCACAAAGAGTTCGCGGTGTTTGCGATTCAGTATTTTGTCATGGCAATAATATTACTTTAGTTGATTTTCATTGTCGACGCTTGGCGTTGCCAGCAACATCTGATTTATTTCGCTTGAGTTTGTATAAAGCATTAAGTTTACGGGTTGGATTGACAACTCCCGAACATTTACGAGTGGCTACGCTGATCGCTTACCTCGATCAAGATAAACCAAGATTTCGTTTTTGGACTTATACATTGAGTAAACAAATGGATGAAGCTGTCATGTCGTTAGATTGTTTGGCACAAGTCATTAAATTACTCCAATTACACGTGACTGAAGTGATTATATAAAATTTAATATTTTAAAATCGCGTTTCCAGTGCCTTTTTACACGTTTCATCTTTTTAGAGATAAATCACATATTTTTTCCCTTTCTTAATAACTAATATATAAAAATAAAGAATTGAATGTAACTAACCGTGTGAGTTGTGGGTGATTGACATAAAACTTGAAAGACGTTCTCACACCGTTGCAGGGTAAACATTCTTGTTGGAGAGGAATGAGATATGAGACGTCTAGTGATCGACGTGAGAAATTCGCTAAGTGCAGCTACTAGTGGCATCTGGTGGTGATTAAATAAACTAAGTGTGACTACCCAAACCAGCAGGTAATTTTATTTAAAACGCAACGAGGACATAAATGATATTTCCCCAAATAAATAAGAAACACAACTTTTTTTTTATAAAAAAAAGCGGCAAAAAAACTGGCATTATGTGCACTAAAAAAGAACATTGCAGATTTTGCATGTAAAGAAAGAAAAAGAATATGCAAACTAAACAAGTGTTGAACATTTCTGCTTGCAGAAAATTTCACAAAAACCGAGTTAGTAATAAAATGATAAGAAATGAAAAGTTCAAAATGGACGAACACTCCAGGTTTGGGTTTTTATAAAAGAAAGAAAAAAAAAAGAGTGTTCAACAGACAACACCTTCACCGACTAAAAGATTCTCATTAAACGCAAGGCACTTTGGTAAATCTTCTAATCGTCGATGTCGCGAGTCGTCGCACGCTGTACGAAACGTCAAACATGTGGAGGACGATGATGATTTAGACACGTAGGAGGATTGAGTACACGATGAAGTGACATTTTCTTCTAACCAGGCATGTTGAAGTGATTCACGAGCAGTCATACGTTGACTTTAAAAGAAAATTTTTTATATAATTGAGCTGCACGTGTTGAGCAGTTGATAAATTATATCTACTGACCAGGCATCTTTGATAAGCAACTTCCTGATGAAGTCGCGCGCCAAAGTGGAGACATCCCGAAAGAAATCGTCGGGAAAATCAAAGTTGACTTGAGAAATGTTGCAAAACGTTTCCTGTTTGTTATCACCAGCAAAAGGAGAATGGCCGGACAAAAGAACGTAAACTAAAACTCCTACGCTCCTATATAAATTAAAATCAATTAAATATTCATCATCATCATGTTACAACTTATATATACAAATTGAGGTTTTGAGGTTGAGCAACATTTTATAAACGAAGGTCACTAACAGCCTTAGGATAAAAATTCAACTTACCACATATCAGTTGCTAATGTGATTGGTTCATAACTTAATATTTCAGGAGCTGACAACCAAATTGGAAACATTACTTATATCACATATAGTACAACACATTGAATTCATCTACTCACCGACATAATCGGGTGTACCAATTATTTCTCGAATGTCCATTCCGTTTTGAATGAGTCGTGAAATACCAAAATCGCATAACTTAACGTCCCCCTGAGGAAATGCACTGGTCAGTAGTAGATTTTGAGGCTGCAATTAATGAAATGCGGTCAAAATGAGTAAAAGTGGGTACCAGCTGGTCAACACTTGTCGGTCAACAAAATGGATGGCATTGGCCAATATTCAATAACCTCAACACATTTTAAAAAGCCGTTAACATATTATTCTTTTAGATAATAAATTGAAAAAGCCAGTCAACCGTTTAATCAATTGTTTAGTTCCTTCACCGCAAAATTCCACCAAACGAATTTACCTTGAGGTCAAGATGGGCAATGTGCCTGTCGTGTAGGAAAACAAGTCCGTCTAATATTTGTCTCATCAATCGTACGACGTCTTTTTCTTTTAAAACTTGGTCTTCGTCGATTAAATGTTGTAATTCACCACCAGAGGCCCTGTGTTGTTATTTATTAACAAAATAAAAATATATCTATCACCTTGTCAATTATTCACTTACAATTCTAATACAAGAACAAATTCTGTGCTCGTCTCGTAAACTTCGTACAAATGAACGATACGTGCACATGACCGACTCAATTCTAAAACTGCTATTTCGTGCAGAATTTCGTGTCTCACATCCATCGCCCGACGACGTTTACGGATCACTTTTGCCGCATAATCTACGTCCGTTTTTTTATGTCGACATCGACGAACCGTGGCAAATTTACCTCTGTAAAATATATATAAAAAAAAAAAATAAAAATTATTTTCTAGTCGTCCTTGCAAGGCCGCAAAACAAAATGATTGCGAAAATGACGTTGACACAGTTTCATAAAATGATGAGTAGGAAAAAAAGATTAAAACCCTGACCTTGTCAAGGTGAGTTCGATCAAAGACCTAATTTAATACAGTTCAAAAATTTATTACAACCCAAATCGAACTGATTAAATTTTAACCTTGACAACAAACCTGTTTAATCTTTTATAAAAGTGAAAAGTTTGAAATAAATTAATAAATAATGAGCACATGTGATGCTCTGTTAAATATTTTCTTTTTTTATCCATCTATTTCAAAACGTTGAAGGTCAAAAAACTCTCAACAAAACATTAGTTGAACTTTTGTTATGTGAAAAATTTTTTACGTCCAAATTATTTATCTGTAATTTGTCAAACGATGAGACTTGACCGTGACCTAATAAAACCAAAGACGCCAAAAGGACGGCGGCCGTTTATCAAATGTTCCAACCTATTTTATCAGTTTTCTTTGTGAGAAATTATACCACTCCTTAAAAACGGAACAAATTTTTTAGCATTACTCATGTTATTACACAAAAAAAAAAAAAAAAAACCGATTTTTATTCGGCGCACGCGCATCGCCTTACCGGCACACCGGATGCCATTTTTGGCAGAGAAGAAACTTTGCCAAACGAACCAAAACGGGTGAAACAAAATCAATTCCTAATTGGGCTCAACCATTAAAATAACACAAAAACGTGAGCGATTCACTCAAGGCCGATCAAATTATGATTCATAAATCGATATTCCGCTAGGGGACAAAGGAAATATTTTTTTTCTTTCTTCCTGTTGCATGTTGTGTGTGTGGTTCGGGGGCAAAATTCTGATTTCACTGGCAAAGAATTTTCACGAGTTAAAAAATAAAAATTTTTTTCTCACCTGGCAAACGGCCTTTGCTCTACATTGTAGTAATCTGTGATGGGATCAGAGCGAATTAAAGTGTTGACACGATCGTTGTCGATGTTTAAAAATCCTTGAAAGTTATTGTTTATGCAAAGATCGTTATTCATGGTGAACTCCTCGCAAAGATCATTGTAAAAGTTCCTTTTCCTTCAACGTGGATTTGTTGATTAATACCGTGTTAGGTAAGACGATGCAAATGGCTGGAGAAAGAAAAATACTTTACACGACCAGCGTTAAGCGAGTGACCACACCGAATACGCTGTTGGTCCGTCTCGGCCTGGTTTGAAATGACACGCTCATTGCTCTCTTCCTATTGGCTCCTTTATTATGATTGACGTTAACACATGGTCGTGACGTCATCTTATTTTTTCATGGAAGGTATTTGAGCTGGCTTTTAAATTGCTGCTTTAATTTCCTCCTCACAATAAAAAAAAAAATATCGAATTTGGAAAATAACCCTCGTTGGAATTTCAGGAATTTATTCTTTTCTCATTCCAATTATTTTACGTGATAGTATTCCTAGTAAAAATTAATTAACTATAACTGGTTTACCGTGTATTTTTTTTTAAATCAAGGACTAATATTAGTCCTTGCATCCCGATGTAAAACGTTTCATAAAAAAATAAAAAGTTTTATGACTTGTCACACAGCGGCGCCATCTATTTACGGTTACGGCAACTAGTTGGAGAATTTTTTCGTGGAAAAAAAAAAAGAAAAACATGCGACCAGCTTTACAATTACATTTTATTTCGTTCAGCACAGCTGACTGAAAACAAAAAAAAAATTTTAAAGTACACAACAGCATGTGCAAGCCATGGCACATCTCAAATGAAAATAAATTTTTTAACTTTTTAAAAACACTAAATATGTGACACATAAAAATCCAACTCAAAACACCCCTGAGTTTGGCAACAAATTGTAAAAAAAAAAAAGAAAAGAAAATATTTTCATGGCTTATTGCTGTCCAAAAGACGACAGATAAAAGTGCATTTGAGAATTCAGAAAAATGAATTAGATGAAAGACATGTGACCAGGAAAGCACTAAATTCGTACGATGATTGCAAATTGTACAAAATATTGAAAATGTTGAAAAATATTTACAAGTTTTGCGAGTTTGTCTCAGCACCAATCGATCGACTTTATTTATTTTTATCTTGTCGAATCGATACAAAAAACCGACAAGTTTATTTTGTTATTAGTTGCAAGGCGGTCGATGGTTTATCATCCATTTAACTCGCTAAAATGTGCTCATCCAGATATGCAAATTGACAAACGACTGACTAGTTTTGTTCGAGCTGTCAATGTTGGACCGGCAAAAAGGCACTGCCGCTCGGCTTCACTCGATGCCAAATGTGCTCGTTTCCTCGACTGCCATCAAAAGTTTCTCATATAACATATCGAACGAGGCATAAGGTGGTAGATCGAGGCGATTAAAACACGTATGAGCTCGCGGCAGACTCGTCGGTTTGCCCCACTTTTCGATGCAAAATTTTCGTGGCCCGTTGCTGCCACGTAAGGCCGCGAAACCTTCGTAAGGAATACTCGACGTTCCGGTCACAAACTAATAATTTTCAACAAAATTTATTCCAATCTAAATGTACAAACTTAATATAGAAACTTACTTGAAGCAAACGCAGTCTCTGTTCGTTGTCAAATTTTTCGATAGCTTGCCAAAACCATTGAATGGCCGGATGATTGTCGTGGTAACCTACAATTCATTCATTTGAAAAAATTATTTTCTTTTATAAGTTGAAATAATAATAAAAAAAAAACCTGATCTATATTCTGTATTTTTACGCCAATCGTTTATATCAACTTCAGCAATTCCAGCTATGACTAGTTCCAATTCCCTCGCATCGAATACAGACACGAGTCGTGGATCCACTACCTGAACAAAATAAATTTAATTTTTTACAAATTATTATTTATTTATTTATTTATTATACTTCATAAAATCCTTTGACTAAACTCTCGGTCTGTTCGGCTACACCACGTTCCAGCCGCCATTTCACTAACCGTTCGATGTATTCTTTTTTATTTTTTTCCATTACACAAATATTTTTTCCACCAGGTTTTAACTCTCGTTCCACAATCTAAATGAATAAACATTAATTTTATTTCTCATTTTATTTTTTTCAAATACCTTTCCAAAAACTTCTTCATCAACACTAAATGTAAGTTCTAACACATCAGTGATATCATTCTCTTTAATCCACAACAAACTTTGATGAAATTCAGCATCGAGCGATTCTAAATCACTCAATGAACAAGGCCTAGAGCGATGTGAATAATCAAATTTCATTATTTAAGAATTATTTGAACAAACTTACAATCTTAAAAGCGCTTTATAGAACGGACGTGTGAAAAAAGCGTCTAATAAATATTGATGAACGAGAGCCAAACCTAAAACTCGTCCACTAAACCGAAACCTACGACAAATAAATGTCATCACAAATTCAATCTTTTTTTTTTCAATTCTTCATTTACCATTCGTGCTGATTGTCCACAAATGTTGACATCGGGCTTACTTGTACCGTGTACGTATCATTTGCTGAATATTCAAATAAACCGTAATACGGATTAAAAAGTTCCCGAGATAAGAGAAAAAAAAATTCACGCGAAGGTCCTCCGTAATCGAGTCTAAAAAACAATTTCTTATCTCATCTTATATAAGTTTACACAAAAAAAAAAAAAAAAAAATTTACCCTTCTTCACCGACAAATGTTATATATAATTTGCTCTTTTGTAAATCTTTCTTGGAAGCGGCCATAATTTTGTTGAATGCATCTTCTAATAAATGGTCGCGACGGATATTTAACCTTATGAAAAAAAAACAAAATCTCATCAAATATAATTGACAAATCTAATTTACAATGGGTTTTAATTAAAAATGAGAAAAACTCTGATTGGTCTCATTGATCTCATTTAGTGTGACACAATTTGTGTGTCCAGTATATCAACCAAAAAAATCTATTACAACAAATGGGTCAAGGCCAATTTTAAGAGTGAAAAGGTGATGGCATCTGATATAAATCTTTTAAACTCATTCTGTCAAAAAAAAAAAAAACACTTACTTCAGTTTGCCAGGGCCCTGGCCGTACCCTTTTGATTCTAACTTGCGGTAGAAATTGCGCAATTTTGCTTCAAAATCTCTTTTATAAGGTGCTGGAGCTCTTACGTTAGCTCTTTGAACACCTTTTAAAAAGAAAACAAATAAATTGATTCATTTCGTTGATCAATTAATAAAATTACCTGGAGATGCCTGAGGTGATTGCTGTGGTGAACCGCGAGGTGAACGATAAGAATACTGTGCGGGCACATACGACATAATGTCTTGTTCAAATAAACTGAAATTAAAACACATTTCTTTCAATTTACATGAAGACAAAGCACAAATAAACAGGTGCTGACAATATTTGTGTATGAGTCAGTAGAGCCCTAGGGGTTAGACTTCCTGTTGGACAAAAAAATAAAATCTAAAAATCATAATGAGATCCCTAAGCGGCAAGAAACAATAGTTGCTTAAGCAGTTTATGACTTATCAATTAGGTGTTAAAAACTTAAAGAATTCAATTGATTAGTTTCAACTTTTTTGCCAACCGGTGGCAACAAATTGACTTTTATTACCTAACAAATGACAAAAAGTGAAATCTTAGTTTGTGGCAGTGACCTAAATTTCAAGTTTGTTGCGGCTCTATTGGTTTTCACCTTGATTACAGCCTACTTTTTTACACTACCAAATATTAAAATGACCCTCAACACTGCGCACACCACTGGATAAAATCCCAATCCAATGCTACAAATTCAAAACTGCGTGAAGGACTCGCTACAAATTTTCACATTTGACGAATCGTGCCTAATTCGTCAGTTATTACTTTTTGTTTAAAAAAAGATATTGCAATAAATCACAAATTGCGAAATACATCTATATATGTATATGCTTCCCCGCATTACACGGCGCTTCAATTTTTACTGATAAAATAAGACTTACTTTTTAATTTTTCACAATTTTAATTTCAAAATATTTAATCGGGTGTAAACATGAATATTGTAGTGAGTCATCCGAGGGAAAGGGAGAGGAAAGGGTAAATCAGCTGGAAAAGGAACAGATGTTTTTTCCCGTAACACAAAGCAACTTCCTTTCCATATCTTATGTTTTTATAAAAGGCGGGAAATGTCCTTTCTTTATCAATCAATAAATATAAATAAAGTATCAACTTACAAAAACTCAAGAGTCCTTCGTTTGAGTTTGCCGAACCAACCCATGATGAGTGCAAGTTCGGCATATCACAGTTATTCGATAATCGATCGATCGATCAAATATTAATAAGAGACAAATGCGGAGATGGACAACGTTTGATCGTCTACTTCATCCTATTTATATCCATCGAGTGATATAAGCCAAATATATTTAACGAATGATAAACTGGTTGCAGAGACCGTTGAAGTAACCACCAAAACAAGGAACGCCACCTCGCGTCAAAACAAAAGTGAGCAACCGAGTGCGAGTGAATGGACGAGTCCAAGTCAAAGGTGTAACTATATAACACCAATACCAAGCGTCTTTCAAGATTATTTAAATCAAACCGAGTCTCAACGGGTTGTACTTTGAAACTTTTTAATCTTATTGGCTAAATTTAAATTTATCAAACGGATCATTTTTCTTTCGTCGTCTATTACTTTTTTAGTTGACACTTTCATAATCGGTATTTCATTTTTCAATGGTATCATTGAAGAAATTTTACAAAATGAGGTCAAATGGCAAAAATATTATCATTACAGTGATTAGTGTTGTATAGGATACAATTTGTCCATTAGCGAGTGGTTCTAAAATTACAAATACAAAATAACCTTGCTTCTTCCTTCATTTTTACCGTTTTCAATTACCAAGAGAGAACCACACCCTTCATATTTTGCACGCAAACTTAAAAATACATTGGCGCTTCTTCTTTTTATAGAAATTGATTTTTTTTTTCATATTATCAGTTTGTTAAAGAAAAAAAAGCGGAAGTTGATAATATTTTCAACAAATAAATTGATTTTTATATTATCATATTGTTTGTCACATTCATGGAAATAAATAACGATAATATTTTGATTAATAAACAATTTTCAAGATATGTATGTATATACATAGTGGCCCGAGGTGGACGAGACCGGTCAAGTTGATAGCGAATGAAGAAACGAAAAGGACCCTGAAACAAATTCTCAAGGTTTTCTCGAAAATCGCACTTTGGAACCAAAAAGAAAGGAAGAAAAAAAAAAAGTCAGTTCCACACCCGATTATCAAATATAGACTTTTTTTTTTACACCTTATCAGTTTCTGAAATGTTTGTATTATAGAAAAAAAAAGTCAAATTGTTTGCGTGCGGTGCCTGCAGGTGGCGGTTAGGTCAGGGCAATTGTTAGTAGGGCAATGTGTGGGCAGAATTTGTAGATGATGACGTAAGATAAAATTTGAAAAATTCAAAAAACAAAACTCACCTTAGTAATATAATGAGATCGATGTCATCCGATAAACGTTCTAAAGCAGCTGATCCTTCATTTCTTATAGCGTTGATCGTTTCCTTCAATCCCGAATTCGAATTGATGCCAGCATGTCTCTCGCGTAAAATGTCCATGATGTTGGGTTGACGTAAAAACGCGACCACTTTGTCGTTGTAAGCCGTAGGCACGTTCGGAACCACGTGCGGGACAATTGACGAGTTACTGGTTGGAGGCCGAGGTGGTGGTACAGGACCCTAACAAATCATTTCAATTCATATTAAACAAAAAAAATCCAAATTAAAAATTCTTTTTCAAAAATTTACCCTTCCCATTTCGCCACGAATACTCTCTTCGCCCGTACTGCGGCTACGACGTCGAGCTCCCGGTACGACTAACCTATTCAAATTGATATAAGGTGCTTCAACCGGAAGTCGAGGATCGATGAACGTGGTGCTTCTCGTAGTATGATCGATAAAAAATTGCTAAAACAAAATAAATGAAATTAAAAGTTTTTTCATTTGTCATCAATTATAATTAAATTATAATTAAATAATAGGACGGATGAAGAGAAAAAAAAAAAAATAAAAACTCACGGTGCGAATGTGTCCAGAATGTGAATGACTCACCTTCCCCGAGCGGTCGTATTTAGTCTCCCAGCCCCTGGGCAAATCTCGGCCTGTATCTGCAAACAAGTTGAGCATGGCCACGAGATCGCGGTTGTGTTGATATCTAAGAAATAATCAAAAAATATTCAAATATTCTTATCGATACAAGAAAATTCATTAATTATTACCTCTCGAATGCGTGCGAATCTCGTCGTATTTTCGTTATCATATGTTTCAACGAAGAGTTATTATTATACATTATCACAGCATCCTTTATAAAACAAACAAAATTACATCATTTTTTATTTTTTCTTTCAAAGTATCAATACCTCGTTGAGATGAAGAGTGGAAAAAAAATCAGGTCTAGTAATGAAACGAACTGCTGGCGTTCGATTTAAAATTTCTCTTTGTTGTTCTTGACTAGTTGAAGGAACAGCTGTAGCACCTTGCACGTGATCATCTGGTTTATTGGGACGTGAAGTGATGGTGCGCCGAATGCTCTGATACCTTCAATTTACAATTATTTATATATATATAGGTATTATTATTACTTAATATAAAAAAAACCTTCGGTCTAGTTGTTGTCGTTGTAATTCATTACTGGTGGGTTGCCTTTGTGATGCTCCTTGTAAAGAAGGCCGTTGCCACGTTGTTGTACGATTAAGATGATCAATATAAAATATTCTACCATGACTATCGATTCTAGCTTCCCAATCTATTCAATTAAAAATTACTTTTATTATCTTCATCTTTTATTATCTTTAATCTTACGTGTTGGCAAAGGTTCTTCTCCCGGTGGTAATTCAACTCTTTGAAATTTCATAGTTCTTTCAGGTATAGACGGCAACCGTGTCGTATGTGTATGTAAACTAGTTGCACCTAAACATCTTTCGGATGACCAATCATCAGAACCAACAGATTGTCGATTTTCCCAAACAGATTCCATATGTGAAGACTGAGGCCGAGGATGATGCGTCGGCGTTGGAGGGCATTCGGGTAATTGTTCTTGTTGTACTTGTTGTAATCGCGGATTCACTGCTGGTGATTGTTGTCTCGTCGTTTCTTCTTCTTCTTCTTCTTCTGCTTCTTCTTCTTCCTCTTCCGAATCTGGTGAGTCCGGTGGCTCTAGTGTGGGTTCTTCTACACTGGGTTGTACGGTTGAGGAACAACAATCATGATGAACAGATTCAGTTGGACTAGTTGCGTGACTAGATGTTTCTGATGTGTCCGAACTGGACAATGTAATGCCACTACTACGATTACTCGTCGTACCTGTCGTGTCGATGGCCTGACTCGAATCCGGGGACGTTGGAGACGGAGTGAATGTTGGAGTGTCCAGAGATGGCACCACCAACGAAGAGCTCGGACTGGGCGTACAAGAAGAAGAATCGAAACTGTCTGGTACGAGTAAAATAGATGCACCTTCTACCGACTGAGTTACTGACACCACATCCGTTGTTATACATTGAGAACCCAACGACCAATTACTAATCGATTCGGTTAAAATGGCTGGTGGAGATGATGGTAAACTCGTTTCTTCAATTATAGGTTCAATTTCTTCTTTTTGCGTATCTTGTTTGATATCGTCGTGTGACAACAAACGAAGTTGTCTTTCTTCCGCTGGTTCCGTCAAATTCTCCATGGACGGACAACTCTCTTGTAGCGAATCGTGTTCTGGTGTAGCTAACGGTGCCACATGTACGCGAGTTAAATCGCGGTTTTCTTTTGGTTGCATATTGTTGTTGTTCTTGTTATTATTTTCTTCGGTGTTTGTGGCAGTGGATGTGCCAACAGATTCCTCGTCTAAACTCAATGTAGTCAAAGTTCGCTCATGCTGGATGGATTTCCTTTGATCAATGGCCACTTCTCGATAGACTTTTCGATGTTGGCCAATCTCATCCGTATCAACAATTTCTAAAATGAAATTGTCTTCGGGTTTAACGTTTTTGTAGTTCGTTTTACTAACAGCACCACGAAACGATTCGTCTAATTTGCCATTACCTAAAGGGTTAAAATTATTATAATAAAGTCCTTTCGTCCTTTCCAAAGGTTTATGAACTGCTTTTTTCTTCGTTTTTGGAGGCAAAGGTGGTGGCACGTCTTCATCCGAAGGATACCGCACACCGTTTGTTGAGTTGCTATTGTTGGATGGTATTCGTCCCTGAGAATTTGAAGCACCAACTTGAAAATACGTTGGATTCATCACATCAGCAATTCTTCGTTTCCAAATTGGTGAATCCTCTTCCATTGAGTAGCCGCCATTACGTAACAATTCTGGTTTATCATCTCCTGCACATTCCAATTCTGTGCTGCAACTGGCCATTTGTTCGTCCTGATCCGATCCAACAGTTTCATCCACTGTTGATCCATTTGGTAAAGACGCCGCTCTAGACGCTTGGTTATGACTCACTGACATTCGTCTCGGAGTACTGGGCACTGAACTACACGCTTGACCTTCGCCACAAACATCTTGAAGGTAAGGCAATGAGTGCACTGCATTTGTCGTGGGCCATACATCTAAATCGTTATCATATGACATAATTAGTATTTCAAATTTTATCTATTTCATTGAATACCTGGTCGTTTTAAAACTGCCACTCGAAAACATAATTGGCCAGTCACATGATCCGAAGGCGTTTTACTCGTTAAATTAAATTGAAAGTGCGTAGCGCCTCTGTAATAACAAAAAAAAAAAAAAATTTTTTTTTTAAATTTTTTATTTTAATTATTATTTATTTCATTTTTCTTTTACCTACTAGCCTGACTAAATAGCGTATGGATAGTTACAGTGAGTTTGCCAAGAAACCTGCTAATGATTGGACGACTCTTGGAAAATTTATCTTTTACTTCAAATTCAATTATATCAGATGGATGAGCGAAAAAACTAAATTCCTAAATTCAAATCTCAATTAATTTTTAATAAATTTCTAATATAATATATTATACTTGGCTTTTCCAGCTGGGATTGATCGTATTTTCAGCTATGTATGTGCGCACTTCTTGGCCATGGTGTGGCATTAATAATGAATTTTGGCTTTTACCCGGTTGAATGCTCATTTTTACGTATGGATCCGGGTTAAAAAACATTCCTTTCTTTAAATATCGAGCGTGCAAACCTTAAAAAAGACAATTTCTTAAAAATAATCTTAATAAACCTTAATTTTTTTAACTCTTGTACCAAAAATCTTAAATTTGAGTATGTCAGCAGGATCTTGCCATGAAGAATAACCCATCAATGAAATGTCGGACTAAAATTTAAAAACAATGATAATGGGCCATGTGGGCGTTCCAGTATTAGTAACTCACCGCCTCATGATTCTCAGTCTGATCTGGCGAGACATTTTTTAAAACACGAATGGGCGGTGTGACAGCTCGCAAGGCACCACTTGTTCCGTGATAATATTTGAAACAAACATTTGTGATATCTAAAAAGCATAAAAAAATATTTTATAATTTCAATATTTCAAAATTATTCCCAATTTTTACCTTCAGTAAAGTGATAATCACAGTCAATTAACCACATAATTTGTCCTTTATGAAATCCTCCAACTCCTTGATTTTTGTACTCCAAATAATGAAACGGATTTGTCTCATCTGCAAATCAATTTAAATCAATTATAGATAACAAATTAATTTTGTTTAAATAAACTTACTTGAAAATTGACAAAGGCAAGTTTTATCTCTAATAAGACACTCAAATATATCCAAAATAAAATGCATTTTTTTTTTCCAAACTCCCTTATTTGAACCACATTTCAATTCAAAATGGAGAAAAGTTACATATCACTCGTTTTACTCTTCAAGACCGGCTTTACATCCTCTTGCCTCGGGCCAAATGTTGATGACTGGTTCCGGGTTTGTCAAGGAATTAACCATCACTGGGCCCCAATTCAAGGAATATTTCAAGAGAAAAAAAAAAAAGACGAGTTTTTTTTTTTTTCTTTTTTTTTATTTTAAAGGTGATAAAGTGGAATGAGAAAAATTTATTTTAATTAACGTAAAAATGTAAGTGAATAATTGAAAGTGGGCCGAGTCAGGGCTGTGTCAGGTCTTTTCTATTGGTTCAGGATATCCGCATTACCTGATAAAAACTCAATTCATTTTGTGCAAAACATTGACCTCGAATCGTTCAACTATTATCAAACATTTCTATTTATATTTTTTCCCCCTTATCATTTTATTGACATTTTTTATCCGGGTTTATTGACATGATAAAAGATTGAGTATGTAATTACCTAGTTTATAGAGTCCGATCCAATCCGTAGTACTCACTTCTTCAACAATATCCCACGAAATAACAAGAGGTGTCAAACTACGTAAAATGTACGAATTACAACTGGCCGATAAAGATGACTGTCGTATGTGCGAATCGTGCACCGTCAATGTCGGATCACTTCCCGTACGAGATGGTCCCAATCGTGTCAGGCCCAAAAGACCACGATGGCGAATACTTGGCGAGTCTTAATTACATAAATTAATAATAATATTTCTTCAATTATATTGAATGCAATTACCTGGAGCACGAGCGGCAGCCACGTTATTGGAAGCGGTAGCTCCATCGGCTGAAGACGAGCCACAAGCCGCTGATAAATCGGGGCCGGCGCTCGACCTCAGACTCGGGTCTCGTCGAGGTAAAGCTCGCCGCTCAGCCAACATAGCACCTGACCGTAACCCTAACAACACCCCGCATCGTTTTCCATTTTATCATTTCTTCTCTTTTTTTGATCTGCAAACAAATAAGTAAATAATTAATTAATTAATCATCATTTATTGAATAGACAAAATAAATCGATCAAAGTCGGTTTTTCTCATTCTTATAAAATTTTTATATTTTATAACGTATAATCAAATTTCAAAAATATACTTTAGGGTGTAGATTATAAATGAGGATATTTTGTGGGTGTATGTACAAAAATTATAGGCTTAAGTGATGATATACCTCCCTCGCAGCTGACGATTGACGAGAGGTTAAAACCTTCACGTTATTTATAATAAGACTACGTCATTTTCCGATTTAGAAATTAGCTTGGCTGCATATCAAGTCGTCGTCGACGCTGCTTCCAACGGATGAATGAAAGAATATGGCCAACGAATGTATGACCGATCAATATTCCGCACCAGTGATCACCTCCATTTTGCTTTCTGCTGCATTCTGGGATGCTCCTTTCCAGGAATTCTAAACGATTATCTCGCAAATTATGTTATTCTGGATCCGGTTTTTATATTGACAAAATGGACAACGTCAAAATGTGTTATATTAGTACAGGTTGCAATAAAGGTCCTCACGTTCTTGATTGGGGTTTTAACGATTTGATTTGTTTTGCTTCGAGTAATGCCATTGCGCTGTATGATCCGAGGGTAAGTACATCCGTCATGAATTTAGTAAACACATTCAAAATGGTTAATTTCAGTTTACGAGTAGCAGTGGCCGCGTGTTGACGACTCTGATCGCTCATAAAGCCCGTGTAAATTGCGTTCGTTGGATTAGAAATAATAACAGTAAGTATTCGATTATTTTTACTGCACCACACGTATTAACCATCTTTGTTTAGAACCAGAACGAGAGTTAATTTCAACTTCGACGGATGGATACGCAGTTGTTTGGAAAAAAGTTAATGAAAATGAACGACTAAACGTAAGATTATAAATTTTGTCAAAAATACTTTGTTAAATTTTATGTTTTTGTGCAGTTTGAAGTTGGCCATCGTTTAAAAGGTCATAACGAAACTGTCACGGTGGCAGATGGAATTTATATCGAAGAAAAATTGATAGTGGCAACTGCCTCTATAGATT
Source organism: Pachymerium ferrugineum (assembly GCA_034686365.1). Lineage (NCBI taxonomy): Eukaryota > Metazoa > Arthropoda > Chilopoda > Geophilomorpha > Geophilidae > Pachymerium > Pachymerium ferrugineum. Next base: position 74,084 of record JAQGAS010000084.1, on the reverse strand, counting down.
CGACCGTTAAAATCTGGAACAGGATAAATGGAATCGGTTCGCATAAAGTAACAAATTTGATTCATATATTTACGTAATCTCGTTCAATTCTTCAGATGAGCTGGAATGTGCACAAACGATCAACTGCGATTCCGGTTTTGCTCTTGAAATAAAATTTTCCCTTTTACCAAATTCCTTAGGTAAATTTACTCTAATTTAGGAATCTCGCTGGAATAACAGAGGATTTTATTTTTATGTATAGTTCCATTACTTGCTTGTTGCTTACACGATTCAAGCGTAATATTATTTATTCAACAAAATTGTAAGGTTAGTATTATTCTACTTAATGATAATTTCCAATAAGTTTTAACCGTTTTTCAAATAGTTTGACAAAGTCCATGTTCTTCATGGCCATGAAGATTGGGTTCGGTGTATAGACTTTGTTTCAAGTAAGAAGTTAATATTGATAACATTTACTGAAAATCAAATTAATTATCCATTATCATTTCAAGTTGAGGATATGATTTTTATGGCAACGGCCAGTCAAGATACTTTAATCCGCATTTGGAAATTATCTGAGTTTGTTGACAAATCATTGGATAAAGAGGAGTTAAGAGTGAAAGAAAACACATTTACCTACGAGTCAAAAGGTTCATTAGTTAAACACATTGAAAGAACGTTCCGGTTTAATTGTAAAAAGAAATAAATTGTTAGGCGAAACAAGGTTAATGAGCGTTAGTGTTGAAGCTATAATGGCTGGTCACGAAAACTGGGTTTTTGGGGTTCATTGGCAACCGAAATATAAAGGTTTGACTCTCAAGGGTTATTTATCGATTTTTATGTTAATTTGTTGTTATTTAATACTTTTTTAGATGGGCATCAACCGCTTAAACTGGCATCCGCATCTATGGATAAGACGATGATTCTTTGGTCTCTCGATCAGGACAGTGATCTGTGGCTAGAACAAGTAAGATCAAATTGATAATTTATATTTATATCATTGATTAATTTTATTTATATCAACTTTGTAAGGTGCGAGTAGGTCAAGTTGGTGGTGATGTTTTAGGCTTTTACGGAGGGAAATTTAGTCCTGATGGCAAATCTATGATAGCTCATGGGTATCAAGGAGCTTTTCATTTATGGAATTTTGATCAAGTATAATAAAATAAATAAATTTCTGAAATAGAGTTCAATTCAAATTGATTGATTCTAGGAGAGTAATAGTTGGTTACCCGGAGTGACAGTTAGTGGACATTTCAACGAAGTTGTCGATCTGGCTTGGGATCCTGAAGGAACTTTTCTACTTAGCACTAGTTTGGACCAAACAACACGATTACACGCACCTTGGATACGACAAAAAGAGGTTTTTTTTTCTTCTTCTAATATTTAAGAATCTCATAATCTCATGTCGTATTATTTTGTTAAGTGTATCACCTGGCACGAATTAGGTCGACCACAAATTCACGGTCACGATATGAGTTGTTTGGCAACCATTAGCCGTTATAAGTTTGTTTCCGGTGCCGATGAGAAAGTTTTACGACTTTTTGAAGCTCCCAAAAATGTTGTTGACAACTTGTCTTATTTGTGCGATTTATCCACCGATTTAGAATATAAAAAAATGGTATCAATCAATTATTAATAATGATGATAAGATATGTATTGATAATAAATTACCTTTTAGAATCAAAGTAGCGCGCAAGGTGCTAGTGTTCCAGCTTTAGGACTATCGAATAAAGCTGTTTTTGCGGATAAAAATGACGACATTTGTTTCACACCCATCAAATTAAAAGGTATAAATGAATTACAATTAACTTTGTTAATTTTGTTTCGTTCAACTCGAATGATTTATAGAACCTCCTCCGGAACAAGTTCTTTTACAAAATACTCTTTGGCCGGAAGTACAAAAATTATACGGTCATGGGTTCGAATTATATTGTGTTGCTAGTAACCACAAAGGATCATTAATTGCATCAGCCTGTAAAGTAAGTCAATTGTAAAGTAAGTAATTTGATTAGTTCTAATTAAATTGTTGTAATTTAGGCGAGTAAACAAGAACATGCTCAAATCATATTATGGAACGTTCAAACTTGTACTCAAATAACTCAACTCGATAGTCATTTACTGACAGTTACGTGTTTAAGTTTCTCACCAAATGACAAATATTTATTGTCCGTATCTCGAGATAGGACGTGGACGGTATTTGAAGAAAAGGAAATGTCAAATGGTATTTGATTGAATCGAAATATATCTATATATTTAAATAATGTATTGTTTGTAGGCGAGAAAAAGTTTGAAAAATTAGCATCAACTCAGCAAAAGAGTGCAATTCATTCGAGAATTATTTGGTCGTGCGCGTGGGCGCCTGACTCTCGAACGTTTTTCACCGGTTCCAGGGACAAAAAAGTTTGTTCTATACACGTTTATGTTTACACGCTCAACAGTTTAGTTTTGTTAGGTTGTAGCGTGGAAAATTGAAGGAAAAGAGGTGAAACCTACCGGTAATTTAACAACTGCTCAATCGGTGAATGCATTAGACGTTGCTCCTTTACAATTTTCGTCTCGGTAACTATAGAAAGAAAATATTTCAAAACTATTAAATAATGTAACGTCTTCTTTGACAGGTTTTTAATATCAATCGGTTTAGAATGCGGTACCATATTACTTTATTGGTTCGATTCTTGTCAATCATCATTTACCGTTTACCAACAACTTCCCAAATCGTAAGAAAATTTCATTTTTCTTTTCTTCTTTGGCTTCTCATTTTTTTTTTTTTTTTTTGGCTTCTTTTATTAAGATATTGTCACAATCTATGCGTAAAAAGGTTAAAATTTTCTCCAATTATATCAAAGGATACGAGTGATGATGATGATGATGATGTATACATTCATTTGGCAAGTTGTGGCTCTGATTTTGCAGTTCGAATAATGCAATTGAAAATGAGTAAAGATTAAATATCAATTAAAATATTTATTGTGCTTACTTCAATCAAAGATCAATGAATACAAAAAGACAAGTAAAACTATTTAGGTGCGGGAAAAACATTTCAAAAAATGTTATGGCACAAGTTGGAATGTAAAGATAAAATTTTTTGTTCCAACTTTAAGTGAGAAAGAAATTTTTTTTTCTTCATTTCTAACTAACCTTAACAAAGTATATACAAAAGGCAATACTAGAGGTTTGAGTGACCTTTGATTCAAATATACAAAAGTTATTATCAAATTACTTAAAAATGGAGTATTAAATCAAACACTGGGTTGAAATGCAAACTCTCAATATTGAGGAATGTCGCCCATTTAATAATATTACCAAATTCGGCCTCAATATTAAAATTTTTTTTTTTTTAATTTTTTTTTTTCACTCACGTTATTAGAGCCTCGTCTCGTGCGTTATACGAGGCGAATTTGGTTTCTCTTCTAGTCACAAACGTTCAACTACATTTTCTGATGAATTTGGCCGGAATCGTGGGTATCGGATAATAAAAGACATAATTATACCTGCACCGACTAATGTCATAGCCAGTACATTCACAACGATTCCTTCCGGTGGCAAATCTTTGTACATTTTATTGCCGGTAGGAGAGACGAATCCACTGTTTGGTGCAGGCATTTTGCCACTACAAACAACATTTATTAATTATGACAAATTGAAATTCAAAAGTGTCTTACTCCATTGAAAAGAATGCCTTTTCGGTTAATCCAGTTAGACACGTGCCAATGGCCAAAATAAAAGTGGCCAATCCAAAATGGGCATGAATTGGGACGAGTGAAGCACGAAAATTGGCTGTTTTACCTTGACAGCATAAAAGAACGAGAAAACTGAAGAAACCAACCAGAAACTATAGGAATAGAAAAAAATAAAAAAACTTTTTTTCAAGACTTATTTCTTTTTTCAATTTCTTATTGCACCTGCAAACCAAATAATCCGAGTGTTGCAAGACCCATCCAACTGTGTAAACTATACAAATTAGGAATAGGTCCATTTTGTCTGGAATAATTATGATAATCGAAAACGGCCATTACCCCAATGGCAATGTCTGGCATTGCCAACAGATGTAAAACTGTGTGGAATAATTTATTATAAATGGGTCGACAGCAACGAAAAACACGATAAATTAAAATGGCTGCAAATAAAAAATCAATTATATATATATCAATCAATTATATATATAAATCAAATATTACCTTGTCCAATTAAAAAAACAAAACCAATTATCATAAGAGTTGGATGTAAATTAAATTCTTTTAAAGGTTCGTTGTTCCATCCAAATCCACCTCGATAATGAAGAACCCAATATAAAACCAATCCAACTGATCCCCATAATAAAACTTGAAGTAAAATGATTAAAAGAGAAAACCAAAAACGAGAACAACAATTCCACTTTTGCTTTTCCTTGGTTCGGGTCCTGAAATAAATAAAATAACAAAATTTATTTTTTTGTTTTTTTTCCCACGATAAATTGATCCTCAACACATGTGCATTGACACTGTTTAAGGGCGTGGAAAGATTTATTAAAATAACTTTTTCCCAATTATTTAATTAGAGCGACAATTGACATTACGTAAGCAACAACAGATTAATCATCAAGTGAATAATTATTGCATCCTTTTTGTTTCTTCCCATCGAACAACACACTTTTTCACATACTTGGGCCCACGAGCGTCAATGACGTCATTATCTATACCACCTTGACTTTTATGCCCAAAGGCGACAACTATTTTCTTTCAAAACAAAACGACAAATTAAACATTTTCCTCACTTTTCACATCCCTTAAAAGTGCAATTGAATAAGGTTAAAACGAGGAATCGTGTTAGACAAGTTTTGGTTTTTTTTTTTTTTCTACAGTGGGGTCAAGCGAATGCGGGAACCCTCGGGCGCCTGTTTTGTTTGCACTACGACATTTTTTTGTGGGCCACTCCCAAAAATCTCAATTTACACAAAATAAATAAAAAAATTCAAAACTTACACAATCACTTTGCCCATTTTGACCGTTATTTTATCCCGTTTTTGTTCCTTTCCACTTTTAAATGCAAATGACGAATGCGGATGGCCAAGATCCACAAGTGCCTAGCAAAACAGTCAAACAACTCAACACGCACGACTGGGACCCAAACACTCGTCTCATTGGTTGATACGAGTCACGTGTTTAACCTCTACCACGGCCTCTCGTATAAAGAAAATAAAGTTTACGTAGAAAAAGTCCCGTGCAATTCTCAATTGTATAAAGAATCAAGTGGAGCATAAATTAAGCCGATTGTATAACATAAACATTAGTTACATTCCTTAAATACGTTTCTATATTCGGTTAAGAAAATAGTCAAGAAATCATCCCCTCTTTGGAATTAGCCGGAAGCACATTGTAATCATTTTATTACATCCAATTTTTATAAAGCGTCATTTTACAAGGACGAAAAATGATGTAACGTATAAAAAAAGAAAAGCTCCATCGCATGCAATCATTCGTTTATACACACCTCGGAGGTCTCTTCCGATTACGAACGTAGACACCGTCCGTGAGGAAAAGCGTCATTTTTTTTTCAACTAGCAAAGTCGGCACCGACCTCCATTCGACCGTGTAAACCAAAATTATACCAACGTCATCGTAATTGAGTATAAATGGCCAAGTGCAGCATCAAAAAAACCACCCCCGCAATATATAAACAACTTCCTGCTCTTACAAACGCATGACGTCATCATTTTAAAACATTTGTCTATAGTATATTTTTTTGCACCCGTCAAAGTATAAAAAAAGACGAAAGAAAAAAAGATGGTGTCACCGACCTCGCGATCGTGACTTGAACCCCCAAATAAAAGTCTAAATTTAAATTCGCGTGTAACATCTATTATATACGATAGTTATATCTTACGTTTCATAAGTTTCCTCTTCTGTGTCACTCATTTTCTTTGTCACACAAAGATTTATCCTTGGCCCAATTGAAGAAAAGGCAAATGCACTAAACCAAGACAACCAACCGATGTATATTTAAGACGCAAACACGTGCTCCTCCTTGTGACTCACTAAACGTTGGTTAGTGTGTCGTGTGTCGTCATGACAACATTTTGTAAACAAAACAATCCTTTTAATAGAACGATGATTCGATTTTTTTAATACGTTAAACAATATTTAGCATCTTTAGTGTGTTTATCAATCCATTGATAAAATTTATCTACTCGCGTATGAACTGCGGGATAATCTGGACGAGCACAACCAAAACCCCAAGATACAATTCCAATTACGTACCAACGACCTTCAAGTTTTGTTACTAAAGCACTACCCGAGTCACCCTAATAATCAATTATCTGATTATTATTATGTAATAAAATTATATTAGAACTTATTTACCGCACAAGAATCTTTTTTTCCCAAATGCCATCCAGCACAAATATTAGATGATGGAATTACATTTGCACCAAATGCTAATCGACATCGATATAATGATATCACTGGTAAATTCACTTTACGCAATTGATCACTTCCAGGTGAATTTTCTACAATCAAATCAAAATAAATGATTAAAATATTTTTTTTTAATTTAAAATTTCTTTAATACTTTGCTCCGATGTTCTTCCCCAACCAGAAACAGTTGCTAAATGTCCAGTATAATTAAGATCAGGACGAGCAAAACATGGTGGTTTACGTGATTTACTCATTTCAATTGGTTCGCTCAATTTCACTAAGGCTATGTCATTGAGAAACATATCCGAATTATATTTTGGATGAAGATAAAACTTTGATACGGCATATTTCTGGTAATTGGAATAACTATCTGCAAAATTATGATGACCCAATACAACAAAAACTGTTCTCGGTTTATATTTTTCTACGCAATGTCCAGCTGTCATGACATAACCTTGAAACAAAATTCAAACATTTTTTATATATTTGACTATAAATCAAATCAAATTCATATACGGTCGTTGATTAAACATCCTGCACAATATGGACGCTCTCTTCGAATGAGACCAGCCTAAATGATAAAATTATTATAAAACTAATGTATTCATTTAAAAAATATTATTATACCTATACCTGCCAGGGAAATTCATCAGGTTTTGCTTTTTCACCGCCTACAATTCGTCCTTTAGGAACGGACAATGGACTCTCACCACATTCTCAAATGTAACAACAAATGATTAATAAATTATTGACATTTTTTTCAACTTTTTCACTTACTACATCTGGTATAAGATTTCTTTAAAAGATCCGAAGAGACGGATAAATGTAAAGAAATTGCTAAAATCCAAATAAAATACAAAAAAATATACTTAGTGTTATACATGTAATAAAATTTTGAAAAACAACTTGCAATAAAATCAAGTTTAATAACGTCATTATATACTCTGTTTATTCTATTGTCTTAATTTTAGTGGTTTCAAATTATGCTAAACTTACGATATCTTTACTTACTATTAAAAGAACACATCTAGAATACATCATTTTCCAAAAATTTCATAACATCAAGTGGATTACAATAGAAATCCCAAAAATGCAGTCTAATATATATTATTTTAATCTCGCGCCAATAGCTGATCCATTATATTTTCCTAGTTTTTCAAAATGGCGGAAGAGGACGACCAGAAGGAATACCGATGGGAAACGGGATACGAAAAAACATGGTCTCATTATTTGATTAAGAGAAAATTCATTTTTTTTAAAAATTGTATTTGTAGGGAAGTAATTCGAGAAGATGCGGATGGACTCATCGAATCGAGTATACAAGATATTATACAAAAAGCCAGAAAGCGAAGAATAAGAGAAAAATCCGAAAATGTTCGATTGGGAATGGTGCGATTTACTATGAAAATAAATAAATAAATATTGATAAATAATATTGGTTATTTTAGATGAGACATTTATACGTAATCGTGGATTTATCCGAAGCCATGCTCGATCAAGATCTGAAACCCACACGTCAAATTTGCACTTTAAAAGTTGGGAGAAATAAACATTTTTGTTGCTAGCTCATTTTCTAACATAATTTGAATTGCAGCTGTTGGAATGTTTTGTAGATGAATATTTTGATCAAAATCCTATCAGTCAAATTGGAATAATCGCTACAAGAAATAAAAAAGCGGAGAAAATAACGGAATTAGGAGGTTCAAATGATTCGATGTAAAAGAAAATGATATTTATCGATTTGTTTCGATGATAGGAAATCCCAAACGTCATATAAATGCCTTAAAAAAAGCAACAGATTTAGCGTGCAGTGGCGAACCATCATTACAAAATTCATTGCAATTGGCCGCACAAACATTAAGGCAGATGCACATTGAATAATTAAAATATCGATTAATTTCTAATTATTTACAGACATCTTCCTGGTCATGTTAGTAGAGAACTCATTATTATTTATGCGAGTCTAACATCTTGCGACCCAGGAAATATTTACACAACAATTGAAGTAAAATATTAATTAATTAAATAGAAAAGAAATTGAACTCAAACCAACTTGATGATATAGACATTAAAACAAGCCAACATTAGATGCTCTGTCATTGGTTTAGCCGCCGAATTACGAGTTTGTAAATTTTTATGTCAACAAACCAAAGGTTATAAATCTTTCAATTTAAATTAGAAAATTATCAATTTACATTTCACTTACGTTTTTGTATTGTCAGGCACGTACGGAGTCATTTTGGATGAAACTCATTATAAAGAACTTTTATTCCAACATCTTGGACCGCCACCTGCACTCGTAAGAAAATTCAATTCAATTAATTTTTGTTTTTAAAAAAAAAGACGCGTTACAACAGATGAATTCAGAATCATCTCTCATTCGAATGGGTTTTCCTCATCATTTTGTTGGAGGCGATGCCGATGCTAAACCTTCCATGTGCATGTGGTTCGTATTGAATAGTTTTGTCTCATATACGACGTTAGCTAATTTCATATTTGTTTTTGTTTAGCCACTTGGATAGTAAAAATTGTGGATTTAGTAGTACGGGATACTTTTGTCCACAATGTCGCTGTAAATATTGTGAATTACCAGTTGAATGTAAAGCTTGCGGTAATTATATTAGTTTTAATATTTTAAATGAATCATTAAATGAAATTATTATTTCGTGTTTTAGGTTTAACTTTGGTTTCTGCCCCACATTTAGCCCGTTCCTATCATCATTTATTCCCACTCGATGCATTTAATGAAATTATTGTTTCCGATGAAATGTAAATGACTAATATTAATTTCTAACAAACAAAATTACAAATATTACTTTGTAGATTTTGTTCAGCTTGTCAAAAGAAGATTTTAGCGGAAGAAAAAGGATTCGAATGTAAAACATGTAACAATATATTTTGTTACGATTGTGACAATTTCATTCACGAAACTCTGCATACCTGTCCAAGTTGCGCCAACTCATCAAAATTCTTTCAACAGATGTAAACAAGATTAATAAGTCAATAAATGTATATTTACTTTAAGAAAAAATAGAAACTGTAAATATAGTTAATAAAAAGTTAATAATCTCGAAATGGTTCGCTGAGATTGCATCATGGAATGTTTTTCATACTTCACTTCTTTTACCAGTTTGGATGGAACGCATTGTAGAAGCTTCAACTGCTTCTATTAAACTGGCTCGAAGTCCAGATCTTTCCAGATGATAAACTCCTTGAATTGAACATCCAGCAGGAGAACAAACATCATCTTTTAAAGAGCCAGGATGTCTACCTGTGTCTAATACCATTTTAGCTGCTCCCTAAAATATATTATTTGATAAAAAAAATTACATCATTTTAATTCTATTTTAATTCCTACCATTAAAGTTTGAGCTGCCAAACGTAAAGACAAATCGCGAGGAATTCCCATTTTAACACCTCCATCAGCCAACGCTTCTATGGCGATAAACATCTGACAAATATTAATTAATTCAATTGAATAAATTGAAAATAAAAACTAAACTATTAAATAAAAATTTACATAAGCGGGTCCACTGCCACTAAGACCAGTAGCGGCATCTATTAGCACTTCGGGAACTTCTTCGCAAGTACCAACACTGCTAAAAAATTCCTTGAGAATATTTCCATCTTCTTCTCTCGTTGATGTACCACGAGCATAAACTGATGCACCAGCACGTACAAGACACGGAATATTTGGCATCACTCGAATGACACGTGTTTTTCTAGGGAGCATCTACACAAATTACAAAATAACAAATTAATTACTTCTTTCTTATAAATAAAAACAGGTTTTACTTGTTCTAAATCTCTGATGGCAATTCCAAGTGCAATAGAAATGATAAGTTGTTTTTGCGACACAACTGGTGCTACTTCTGCCAAGACATTAGGTACTACGGGTGGCTTCACTGCAACTATGACTACGTCACTTTTCTCAACAACTTGACAATTATTGAATGTTGTTTCACATCCTAATGCCTTGTATACATTTTTATATTAAAAGACTTTGTTTGTTTCAATAAACTTACAGCAACTTCTTCGATGTATTGAATATCTTGTTTAGGACAACTAGCAATTATGTTGTTTGCTTTCACTTTGCCTACAAAAACAAAGTAATCAGAGTTTTGTAAATGATCGTAAATGGAATTCACTCCATCCGATAGTGTCAAGTAACTTAAAACTGGTTTCCAGTTAATTATTCAAAACATTTTTTGCCATGGAAAGTTTGAGTTTATTTTAAGCAATATATAAAAAAAGTAAATCTTATCGTTCGCTGACCTGTGACCTTCAATGTTGTTTTGTGCCCCGAGCACAAATAAATTCTTGTCACGTTGTCAAGAAAGGAAAATTCCATTACCCTCGCCCAAAAACTTATTTTCTGAGCAAAACATCAGCGTTAACCATTCTGTCTTTGCACGACATCGCATCAATACGCTGTCTCCACTTTTAAATAGCCAAAATCGAAACCCGAAACTTAATAAGTTGAACGAACCTGCTGAGATTATTCCTCTTGCTATGGCTTGTGCCATTCGGCCTGCACCTACGAAACCGACGTGCATTATCCGTTGAAATAGTTGAAAAAAAATAATCTAAAAATAAGAAATTTGTATTCGTTTGTATCAGTTTGAACTATCTCCACGAGTACCTTGGTCAAGGCTTTCACTTGGGCAAAGGCTCAATCAAATTTATCTTCGTACAGGCCTGTTTATACAAGGTCATACTTTATAGGTTTGTATAAAAGGTGGTTTATGTTGTAGAAAACGAAATTTAACTACCTTATATTTCGGTAGAGTTAAATGCCGATTTCGATCATGAGCACGGTGGAGGGGAAGAAACTGAAGGTTTGTTTATTCATTCAATCGTAAAGAGTTTTAACTAATAACTTGACTCATTTTCTAGATTCTGTGTATTCATGGATATAGGTAACGTGCCGTTTCTCTTACCAATTATTATTATTAAAAAATTAGTTTTGATTGCAGACAAAGTGCAGAATCTTTTAAAGAGAAACTCGGAGCATTTCGAAAGTTATTGAAGAATAAAGCGGAATTAAGTAAATATTTTGTTCCGTGAATTTAAAGGAAAAATTAAAATGTAAATTATTTATAGGTTTTGTCAATGCGCCGTTTAGGGTGCCAGTAAGAAATGGTGAAATTCAAAGTGGTCAGTATATTAAGAAAGGTTTCAAAATTATTTTATAGAGGGATCAAATTTCAGATTCTTATGGGTGGTGGTTTTCACGTGACGATGATTCATTCGATGCTTTACAAGATACACAAATGTGTAAAGGTTACTCGGAATCATTGGATCTTGTTTGTAATTTTGTTCGAGAAAAGGTTAAATAAGTTATTGAAAGAAAAGATTGTGACACGTAATTACCTTTGTCTTCATTTGAACAGGGGCCATTCGATGGTATAATGGGATTCAGTCAGGGTGCTGCATTTGTTGCTCTCTTATGTACACTCGCAGAGAAAAAAGGTAAAATATGAAAAACAATGAAATAATATTTCAATAATTATACATTTCTCTGAAGAATTACCAGTCACGTTTAAATTTGCCATTCTTGTTGCCGGATTTAAAAGCCGTTGCTTGCCTCATCTACAAATGTACAAAACTAAAGTTACAATCCCATCATTGCATATTTATGGTGAAAATGATCAAGTTATACCTAAAGGTAATAAAAAAATAATATTAAAATAATATCTTTATAAAAAAAAAACTTTTTTTGCAGAGTTAAGTGAAGAATTAGTGAGTGTTTTTGATAATGCATCAATAGTAATTCATAATGGTGGCCATTTCTTACCAGTTACTGCTCAACAGAAACAAGTTTACCTCGGATTTTTTGAAACCAATTGCCCTAAATAGTTAAAATATTTATTAAGACAACTCAGGAAAATGCTTTGTATTGAAATATTTAATAAATGAAAAAAAACAAACTTTCTAATCAGTTTAATAGGACAATTTTCTAATTACACAAATTCCTTGAGAACAAAATTATATTTACACTACTAATAAACTAGGTTTTTTTTACTTTTTTTCTTGAATAGAATAAAATTCTTAATATATTACTTTTGGAATGTGTTTCATACAAACTTATTAGGCTTTAGAAGATATAGTTGAACCTGCAGGTCCTTCCATATCTGGTTTTTCAAGTTGCTTCCCTAAATACTCCCTACATTTGTTGTTATATTAAATGACAAGAATTTTTGTTTGTTTAAGTAATACTAACCAATTGTGTACCATCAATTTTTGTACAGCCAAAAGAGACTCGTAACGAACATTTGGGTCCTCGTGAACTAAATGATGCATAACAATTTGTTTGCCACCAAGTTGTTCGATCGTACTATCAAAATTGTACATTTTACAATATCATTAACAATAATTAACAAAACAATCAAAAAAATTACTTTTTTCCTCGTGGATAATGACGCACGTATTCACCGATATCGTGAGCAGCAACGCTCAATACTAACGGGTCTTTGCTAGTTTCCAGTAAGTTCACCAAAATCCTAATATCATAAAAAATATATGAAATAAATGAAATAACATAATCAAATCACTTATTTACTTCAATAACTGACAATTCTTTTCATTTAGGCGCATTGCATTCTCTCGCCAAAATTTGGCAGATTTATGCACTGGACTCCATTCTAAACGACCGGATTTCACTTCGGTGGAATATTCATCGAAAGAACTACAATATTTATTTAAATATATATATTTCATAAATAATTAATTGACTTCTATTACCTTAGATCCTGAATACTCTCTTGCAACTTTGTATTCAAATATTCTATATCTTCCAAAATATCTGCATCATCAAATTTACGTCCTTGTAAAATGTCCAATTGCTTAAGAACTTTACATTGAACCATTGCAATTGCATTATCACGAGACACATCACTGTCTTCCGGCTTTTCCAATAAATTCTAAATAGCAAATTTATGTTCAATAAATATGATCAAGATAAGAAATAATTTTCTTTTCATTTACTCTGAGAACTGCCAGAATAATACGAGTCACTTTTTCTTTGACGCTTTCGCTCAAAATATCAGCTAATACTGGAATCACTTTAAATCTATATTAAAATAAACAAATTCAATAATTTTAAATTTTAAAAGAAAAATTCGTGTGTGTATGTGTGTGGGAGGCTCACTTGTTCATTTTTTCAGCTAAAGTAGGATTAAATGAAATAACCCAAAGACAAAATGTCAATTGATACTGAATTTGGAAATTCACTCTTCCATCTAATACGTGAACTAAACTAAATGCAACAAAATTTTAATTGAAAAAAAATTTTATATTTTTCATTTGTTAAATTACGTGGTAATGCCATCTACTCCAACGAAAGCCAATCGATATTCATCAATTCGTAACATCATTTGAAGACAACGTGCTGACGATTGAATATATTCGTTATTCTAATCAATATTATTATTATTATTATTTTCATCATTATTTTCAATATTCAATATTCATTACTTGCATACGAAGTTGGTCTTTCAACCAGGTCAAATAAAAATGTAGATCAGGACCATCCATTAAATCTTTACTCCAACAAGCAATTTTTGATATGATACGACTCGACTAGAAAAAAAAAATTAAAATTCAATTTTATATATGTCTCGAAAATAAATAAATAAAGAAAGAAAAGAAAACCATATTCATTATAAATCCATCGGGTCGATTTAACAAATTGAGAAAAGCAGCCCACACCGGTTCACGATTCTTTCTAGCATACTCTTTAAAGATTTCCACTCGGCTTTTGTCTTCCTATAATAAATATAAACATCTTAAACAATTTCAAACTTATTATTAATTTTTATAAGAAATTACCTGAAGCATATCATCTATCATAGTTAAAATATATTGAATCGTTTGATCCTTGGAAATGTGACCGAGTAAATTCATAAACGTTTTAGCACATTGCAATCGATAATCACGTAAAATTATTTCTCTTCGATCCGGTTGAGCATTATCAAATGCCACAATGAAATTATAGTCTTCTTGACTTATCATCTGACTCCTTAATAAACATCTTCATTTTAAAAAAAATATTCAATTTTCTTTTACTTATTTCTTACTGTAAATAAGATTGCCAGTTAACTCGTTGATTACGAACATCGTTCGCTCGTTGTTGTAGCATACTTGTAGCAGCCACAACATCTGAAATTAAGAAATAATATTACGCAAACCTGTACCGACGCGTTTCAACCGGATACACTGATCAATTTACTATTGTTATTTTTTAAAAAAATCATTTATTAGTAGCTCGTATCATACCTCCTTTCTCTTCATCTTCCGAAAAACTGGAAAATTTTTCGGGGAGAGCCATCTTTTTATCAAATTCTTAGCACCAAACACAGGACAGTAAGAACCAGTGCCCAAAAACAAAACAGGTGACTGGACAAGTTGGAAAAGGTGATACGAGACGAAAGTCAAGTTATCGATGCAATGGCTGTACACTGCGCATGCGTTAGCTCGTAGTCAAAAACAACATCCTCGCCAAAGGGAGACCTTTATGACAAGTTTTGGTTATATCTCCGATCCAAAACAGTCACCTCTTCTCAATACGCATGCGTCGATATATTATGACGCGTCTTATCTCCCCTTTAAATTGAAGTACTTTTACTAGAGTTTGAAAAAACTATGACTGGGCACATGCGCAGATGGTTGGGAGTTATCCTTTACGGATCGGTCGACTCGGATTTTCTTAAGTTTCGAGCCCAACGTACATTTCTACTTTTAAATTAAATAAAAAATTCATTTGGATTTGTTAAATTCCACTTATAAACGTATAAAAACACTAAATTTAATAATATTTGAATTTTTTGTAATAAATTAGGTAGGACAGTCTATCCAGTATTTTTTGCAAAACAAATTTTTTTTTACATAACTAGTGTCTTCTCTAGACCATCCACTAACTTGTAATAAGATTCCATTTTTGTCCCCTCCTGAAAGTGACACTGATTTTCTTCATTACAAAACTATAGAAAAGTGCGCGTAACTTTCAAGGCTGCATGAATATTTCCACAACCTTGGCAATTTCGGGTTTTCGAACTAACATTTAATTTCATTTTAGTTTTCATTAAAAAAGATTGCTTAATATTTCTCAGAAATGCGTCTCAGTACTGTACATTTGAATGCGCCCTAAACGTCAATATTGTCCTTCTCTTTGGTCCAAGTTCTACTAAAATTTCGTGGAAATAAGGTCATTACGCATGCGTGTATGCTTGATTGACTTTCGTCCATCCACCATAAAAAAAAAAAAAATCTAAGCCTCGATCTGTACTGCGCATGGGTAATTAATTAACAATTAACAAAATCACAAGATAGAATTGAATAAATACAGACCTTTCTTCTTAAATTTACCAGGAAATTGCGGAGAGTGCATAACCATGCGCAACAACTTTGCAAATAATATATGTGTGCTAGTAACCTACATTTAAAAATAAAAAATAAAATATTTCGTGACACACGTGAAATAAAACTGATTTTAATCGAATAAATTGTTGCCTATTTGATCAATTTTACATTGAAAAATGTAATGACAATGAAGCTATACGTTATCAGATAATAAAACTAGACAATGATGACAAATTAAACGGGTCTTCTATCTTGGTCCTTAAAAATAAATGAATAAAATTATATCAAAAATGTAAACTATAATACGTGTGTAGTATACTTACCATAATGATATCTACCGATTCAAACATGTCGTGTTTCCACTGGTGCGGCGATCTCTTTCCTGCATAACGAAACGTCTCTCATTGGTCAAATAATTGGTTCGATGCAAACTACTAGAATCTGGGTTACCCAGTCCGCTAACTTGATCGCTTCTACCACGTTCTATGTAACGTCTCGTCAAGTAATTGGCTGTCAAGTTAACACCACGTCCTCCTGCACCACGTCCACGATATCCTCCTCCTCCTACACCACGACTTCGAAATGAAGATGCACGACTAATGCCGCCACGTCCACGACGAAATTCTTGACTCGCTTCTCCCCGAGTGTCGTGCTAATAATTGATCTCAGTAACAAAATTAAAACATTCTCATTTTATACCTCAAAATAACTTGGTCCTTTGGGTACTACATCCGGTTTATCAATCCATTCTTTATATTGATATTTATCACGACGTGCTGCAAAATTTGGTAACGAGTTGTTATCAGATATTCCTCGACGAAAATTTCCTTCCAATTTTTCATCTCGATTCATTTTCTCTCCACTTCTATCGCGATTATCCCAATTTGAGTTACGTTCGTAAGATCCTTTTGTTTCCATTTCTATTAAAAATATATATTTCATTCATTTCTTTTTATATTTACCCGATCTTGATTTTCTTTCGTAAGAACGTGCAGGTTCTTGTCGTTGAAGAATTTTGTGACGAGCATCTACCAAATCGATGGGGCGTCCTCGTGAAATTAAACTGTGTCTGCAAATTATTGCTTTCAAAAATTTCATTTTCCAAATTAATTCTCATATATATATACCTTAAATCGTGCGGATTTGTTGGAATGGGTCGTCTTTCATCACTATCGCCACTCGTCATTCGTAAACTTTGTTCTGTATCATGATGATAAGTAGAAATGGCTCTTCCTTGTGGTATTTGACGATATAAATGCACATCCTCATCGTCATCATCGGAGCGATAATTTTTACGAACCATCTTCATGCAACAAATTATTTATATATATTTCAATTTGATCAAAATTTCATTACTTGTGGTGATCCAGGTCTTACACTAACGAGTAATTTCTCACTCGATGAATTATTGGCCAATTTACGATCGTGTTGCCAACGATCGCTTAAACTCGGTCTTGATTGGAATGCTTGTGAAT
Organism: Pachymerium ferrugineum; assembly: GCA_034686365.1. NCBI lineage: Eukaryota > Metazoa > Arthropoda > Chilopoda > Geophilomorpha > Geophilidae > Pachymerium > Pachymerium ferrugineum. The sequence goes on along the minus strand of JAQGAS010000084.1, from coordinate 56,875 downwards.
CGTAATTGCTTATACGATGAACCTTAAAATTTTCGTGAATTTCTAATGGATACAAATGATTTAAAAACAATTATCATTTCTTAATAATAAGAATTGTCATTTTCATTTCTTTAGTTTCGTCACCATTATGTTGAGCCAAGGTTTGAATAGGTGATCGACTGCGTCCTCGTTCTCTTACTATAGCTACTACTCGTTTTTCACGAAATTCTTCTTCCCGTTCTAAATTTCCTCGTTTAATTTCATCTCTGTCAAAAATTGGTCGGTTGCCTTCTTCAGGTCGACGTACAAGTATCACATCCTGTGAAGAGAGCGGCGTTTGTGCAATCGGTAGTAGATAAGTTGAAATGTGATTTACTTCAGGGTGTACAATTCTGCGTACAATTGTATCGCTATCTCGTGGAATGTTACGTCGAATATCTACTGTAATTTTCTTTAATTCTTCAGGATCGTAGGGGGGTCTACTACCTCCTTGTTCATTTAATCTGTCATCCAGTAGTTGTTTATCAATGTATTCGTCTTGTTCAATTCGACGATTTCGCATTTCATCCACATTACTTTGGTATCTAAATGAGACAATTTAAAAGCAAATAAAAATTTTACAACTTGATTCCATTATACCTTTTCATTTCTCTTCTAAAAGGTGACATGTCCACACTGGAAGAGAAAGATATCATTTGGTTGGTCATTTTTTCAGATTGCTCAAACGAATTCATTTCATTATCAGGCCTACAATTACAAAATATTACAAATATAGATATATATATATATATATATTTTTTTTTTTCTATCAACCTGTAGGATTCAATTTGTTTATTTTCTGGATTCTCCTTTTTCAAAGGTGAAATGTCTCTTGGTCGAACTCTGGTTGATTGGTTGTAGTCTCTCTTGGTCAATCGACTGATAATGAAACATCATAATAGTTTCTCAGCTATTTCTCAAATGCCAGTCAAGATTCAAAATTTCAATGAAAACATTTCAATCAATATATAAAATAATATAAACCCAATACGAATCATTCGAATGGTCCAAACTCAACAGTAGTCAACAAATTTAGGACCGCAATTTATCATCACCCGGTTTTATCCACGTATGTGTCTTCAAGTAGTTGAATTCTTTTTCATTATCGTCTCCTCCCTAATTCCTTTCTTTCTTTTTTATAGGAGAGACTCGTTTAGTTGTTGTTGTTGTGGACTCCATATCTTGATTGACTTCATATTTTATCGATTATGTCTAATAATGTCTATTTTTGCTTCTTTTAAAACATTTCTTTCGTTTTAAATATTTGGCCTCTTTTTTATTTATCATTGATGATACGTTCGCCTTGGTCTGTTTTATATTCCAATCAAGTTTCTTCGCAATTCCAGTTTCATTTTTAATGCAGTACCATTTCTTTCAGTATTTTTTTCAAATTGGTTTCTTCTTTTTTGACCAGGTTCATTGTAATTCTCCTTCGTCTTTCCTTTCGTCACAGTTTTACAATTCAAATTAATTGATTCCATTTTTCATCCTCCATTTTATGGTTGTGTTACAAACTTGTATTCTTCATTTTCAATGCAGTACATTTCTTCAGTATTTTTTTCAAATTGGTTTCTTCTTTTTTGACCAGGTTCCTTCGTCTTTCCTTTCGTCATTACAATTCAAATTAATTGATTCCATTTTTCATCCTCCCATTTTATGGTTGTATTACAAACTTGTCTTCTTCTTTTTCCGAAATATTTTGGCATCCCTCAAATTTGGTAATCAATTCTTTATATTTATGTGTAATTCCGTCTTGCATCCTGTTTAAATCTTTTCCTTTATCCAAATTAAATCGTAACCTTGACTGTGCTATTAAATTTTACATCCTTTTGTTGCTCTTTTGTTTGCTCTTTCTTATATAATCCAAACGTTTAAACAAAATTTTGTTTTTTTTTTTTTTATAATCAATTTCTAATAATATATTTGTGCAATTGATTTTATTTGTTTTTTTTAAGCAGTAGTCGTGAGCAAATTGTTTTTTTTTGAAGTTGGTACCTGGTGTCTCGACGATTCGTCGCGTCCATTCGTCCAGTTGGTGGCGATTGCTTTCGACGATTCATTTTAGGCGAGACGGACAATCGTTTAGGTCGTGTCCCTCTTCCTAAATTGCTCATTTTTGTCGCCCTCATCGTCGGAGGTGACGATTTTCTCATCGGCAATTTTTTATTGGCTGGACTGGCGCTGTGTCTACGTCGATTGGGACTACGCGACCTTTTCACGGCTTGTCTGCGATCAATTTCAATTTTATCAATATAAACACACAATTGAATCTCTTATTTCTAATTTACCTGGCATTTCTAGGAAAAGAACTTGCCGTGTTTATATGATTTATTTGTTGCGTTCTATTTCTAGAATTTGGCGCTGGCCGTTGATGATGTCTTCCCGGAGACCTAGATCGACGTAAATGACCAATCGGTTCATTCAATTGATTTCTTTTTTGTGGAGAATTGAAATTTGATCTATGAAAATAAAAATAATTCATCGATTGAGACAAAAAGAAAAAAATAGGCTTATGATCAAAGTGCAGTCACCTCCGATTTGATGGTCTAACGTTTGGAGATCGCGACGATCGTCGACGTGGCATTTCTTCACTTTTCGATTACCTACAATTGAAGGAGCAAGCCGTATAGTAAAAACGTTGTCAATAAGGGCGATCGTGTAGAAAATGATGATGTAAACTACGCCGCAACGACAACTAATCAACCCAGCAACCCTTGTTTTGTGTCGGTCGCCGTCTGGTGGCTAAATTTGGCTCTACATTTTAAAAAAAAATTCTTTATTTTTGAATAGTATTTTTATTTGTCAAGATTGGAATATATGACATTCGCATTATAAATAATTACAAAAATATCGTACTTAAATGGGTTGATTTTCTGATTCTAAAGAATGTAACTTAAAAGATGACCTTTCATTTTTGTTATTAGCTTTAATAAATCCTGCAAATTCATTTTAATATTTAAGTTAAAATAAGTTAATATTTAGTGCAATTTTTAGTTAGTTACCTGTGCCAAAGGCAGCGAGTAGAAGACAAATTGATAAAAAAATATTTGCAGCTTTGTCACTGTGGTGGTAGAAAATGGTAGTTCCGAACTTGAACAAAATTATAGCAAACATCTAAAAAATTACAAAAATTACATTTAAATAAATAAATTATTTATCCATTGTAATGTATTTGTTTACTTCGGTGCACACGAATATTAAACCCGTCGATGTCACTTCGCTTCCAGGATATGTCAAATGAGAAGCGAATTGAAAAGAAACCAGTTGTAAACCAATCATGAAAAATCTTCAAAAAAATAGTTTAACATAATTCATTAGTTAATTAATTAATTAATTAATTAATTAATATTTTGTTACCCCAAAAATGAGACGATCAAAAAAAGAAGCCAAACTTGATTGAGCTCGTACATAAATGTATAGGAAATCATAGTTAGAAAAGAGAGCACGTGCAATGTTACTACAACTTGTCTGTTTCCAAAAAAATAAATACAAAGTCAATGAATCGTGTTATTATGAATTAATGTTGACATTATATACTTAAATCTCTTGGTTAAATCCAAAAGAATACCACACGTTACAATTCCAAATATTCCTGCCACTGTTCCCGTTAACGATAGTTGCACATATTTTTTCTCCTCAGTCTTTAAAGAAATTTAATAATAAATAATTAAATAAATAAAAAAAAAAAATCCTCGTTATATTTACTGGGTAATAAATATGATAAATCGGTTGCATCAAAGTTGTGAGGGTTAGAAAAACGCCCACATTTATACATGTAGTGACAAGATGCAATAAATAATTATTATTTTTTAATAATAATTTAATCGATTCAAAAAAAGATTCTTCATAAACTTGGCCTTTTTGCGGAGAGTCTTTAAACACTATAGAAAATATATTTTTAAAAATATTATTCAATAATTTTCAAAAAGATAAATTAAAATTTAACTTACAAAAATATAACAAGAAAAAAATGACTGTAATTAAAGTAGATGTAATAGACAATAAAACATTCATTCCTTCATTGTGTGAAGACTCAAACAAAATAAGATGAGAATTTTCAAATATTTTTGCAGGTAAAAAATAAGTAAGCGAATAGCCCAACTGGAAAGAAAAAAATACATTTGTTTATAGTATGTATATTTGTATCAATAATTTTACCAAATTTCCGGCAAAGGCAACGGAACATGCCGTAGCAATTTGTTTAGATGGAAACCAATCAGACGCCAATTTAGGAGGTACAATTAAAATGAAAATTTGTGAAGCAGCAACTATTGTTTGTCCAATCATTGTAATATCAAATCGATTGGGAGCAATCGTCATCCATGATCCTACTGCACTTGCAAACGAACTGATCAAAATTGTTGACCTTATTCCTTTCCAGCTTAAAATTCCCATCGAGGAGAGTAAAATTGGAATATAAATTAACTGATAAGCTCCTTTATATTCTGATGTATTCCATACGAGCAAGTAGATGACCAATTGAAACGCGTTCAAAGTTGAATATAATAAAAACAACAACAAATTTACGTATCGGTATTTGTAACTCGTATTTTCAGCGGATTCTGCTCGCTTGTCATCTACTGCGTTGTAATTCATTTCATCGTCTACAGCTGAATAAGACGGCGGAGGTTCCTCCATCATTATTGTGATAATCACGTGCTGGTTTTTCCGGGAATCAAATCAAACGTTGAACTGGTGGCGCCATCTATCGCCTAATTTCGAAATAAAATTTTTTTTAATAAATGCTTTTTATTTAAATTTGTCATCGTAACAAGATGTGACTACATTTTTTTTTTCTTCTATTTTTAAAGTGTAGTGAGTGAAACAAGCTTTGCATTAGTTTTATGAATTATATAAACTCAAGATGACATAATTAGTAGAAAATGTCGTAACTATGGTGGCGGGGGTTGAACAGCGCGATGATTCTTAAGTGCGGTTGCATACCAGGCAACTTCATTAATTAATTTTTCCGTATTCTTCACCATATGCTCGTTCTGTGGTTCTCCATTATCGTTAAATGATTCCAAAATGGTGGGGATAGGAAACATAAAACTAGGCGTAATCATTCCCAATTCACCCAACAAACTCCTCAATTGAACTCCAGCACGAACACCACCAAAACTTCCTGGAAATTTAATAAATTTAATAAATTCAATATTTTAATAATAATATTATAATTTCATTTATTACCGTAAGAATAAGTTGCAATTCCGCACGGTTTGTGACGATAATCATCAGGATGAAAATGATCCAAAGCATTAACGAGTGCGGGTGGCATACTATGATTATATTCGGCTGCAATCACAATAAATGCATCGGAAGATAAAATGTGTTTGCGTACATCTTGCAAATATTTTGGGGCATCTTCAGGTTTTTCATAATGATGAAAAGGTTTTCGCAATAAAGGAAAAGGAATCTCTTCCGGATCTAAAGTTTATTCATTTTAAACAATCAGTCAACTGTAAAAACTAATTCAAATTATTTCTTACCATAAAGAAAAACTTGGTGATTTTTTTTCTTTAACTGTTCTTCTATATATTTAGCTGCTCTTAAACCAAAACGGCCTTCACGAACTGATCCAAAAAAGATGGTAAACTTAAGCGCCATTTATCGATCCTAATGCAATGCAATATAATAATAAAGTAATGGAGAGGATGAGAGCTGGACGGATGGGTTTCGCTCACTGCTGAAAGTGAAACAGTTCTCCACTTTATATATAAGTTTTCTCCCTGGAAATTGTAATCGATAAACGTATCTATGGTAACATTAGATTGTGATTGGCTGAGAGGAAAAAACAAAGTTATTTTGCTGTCTCATCCTGCCCGGAGGTAAAATTTGTAAGAAAAAAGAAAATGACTTGCAAGAAAAAAATTACAACAAATTTAGTTTGGTTTTGATAAAATAAATTCAAGAGATAAGTTCAGTAATGTTTGGAAAAAAAAAAAAAATTACCTGTGTAACGTAGATAAAAATGTGACCTTGATCAGCCAAAATAATTATTTTTTTCCTCATTATTGTTGTTTTTGCATTAAGGAAATTGGAATTATAAGAAATGATGAAAGAATTGAATTATTAAAACTTTTTATACATCTCTGTAAAATTAAATAAATTAATAAAATGAGACTATATAATAATAATAAATATTAACAACATTCGACAGTAACAATTAAATTATTTCGGGTGCAAATGAAAATTCTAAGAAGGCACACTTTTTCTAAACGAAAAACGTTTTTCTTGTGACAATATCTTCGTTTTATGTTTTCACTTTTTTTGCTTGTCTTACTAATCCATTGAGATGACCATTTGATTTTCCATTAGCAAATGTCGGTTCATATAAAGTATCAGACTCTAATTCCGAATCAGACATCATTAAACTACTATTTTGACTTTTTCCTACACAAATAATTCAATTATAAACTCGAAGGAAATAAATTTTGTTTTTTCATAATTTCTACCTTTGGTTTGGAGAGGAAAATGTTCTCTTTCTTCTTCTAATAAAGTATATCGATGACGTTTACGGGGTCGACGAAACCTCATTCTGATCATATATATCATGTATTATTATACATATTTAGAAACGTATCGAATGAATTTACCTTCGGCACAAGCAAATAAAAGACCAAATTAAGGCAAAAATTGAAATGAGTAGTGAAAAGAGGACAATGATTACGTACAAAATACTCCAATCTACAATCAAATTAAAAAGAAAGGAAATATAAAAGTAGGGAATTTCACGTTTATTGAAACACTTACCACAATTACTTTCTTTATCATAAAAATGATACTTAAAAAAATTCTCCATCCAAAATGCTTCGCATAAACATCTTTTTGTAGACTGATCGCAAGACCCGTGTTCGGAACAATTATTTTGGCAAACTTATAATAATCAAAAAGATTACAATTATTCAATTCAATTTTAAATTTTTTTTCTCACTTAATGTATCCAATGTAAGAATATCAAAATCTAATAACATATTATCGTTTTGCAATTTCTTTTTTAAAGTTCGTACTACGTCAGGACCTTTGAGCAAAACGATTGAATCATTATCTAAAACTTTTTCCACATGAAATACGAGAATTACTCTACAATTTTCAAATCAATTAATTAATGTCAATACAAAATAATAAATGATAAACAAAAAATATTACCGTCCAGAATGACGCGCAGCACTAATACTTTTGATATGAACGATAATTTCTCCTTCATCGTGTAAAAGAAGAGCCACTTTTTTCGCTAATGTAACCTTAATACACACAATTCTTAACAAAATAATCAATTCTTTTATCAAATCAACTTGAATACCTTTTGTTCTTCACTAAACCAAAATATATCGGCATTAATTTGCATTTCGATCTCTTCTTTCTCATTAGGATCTGATAGTTATAAAATTAAACGAGTGTTAATATATAGGAATCAAAAAGTCAGGTCAAATACCTTGTTTAACTATAAGCGATGCAGAATCGGTACTGGATGCACCTTGATCATCGGTTACCTTCAGTTGAAAAATGTATCGACCAGGAATAAGATTGGCCAGTTTTAGTACGGCCATTTTATCCGAATTTTCTAGCACCAACTAAAAACAATTCTTCTTTATCAAATCTAAAGTTGAAAAATCTTTTTAAATCTTACTCCTGCAGCTAAACTAGCTGGATCGCGCGTCCATTGGAAATTAACTATTTTCAAATCGTCCCAAGATGTTGATCCGTTTAATGTGACTACACTAACTGGCAATCGTACAATTTTGTCACCTCCAGCATTCGCTTTTGGTGGTTGATTTTCAGCTAAAAATAAAAATATAAAAAAAAAAAACAGAAAAAGTTGAAATCCATTTTCTTTTTTACTTTGTTTAACGGTTATTGTGACAATCTTGGAACTATTCGTTTTCTTTTCATCGATAACGGTTAACTCGAATACGTAAGTTCCTTTAGTCAAACCGGACACATTTGTTTTAGGTTGGTCAGGAGTATCGAGTTTAGCTGGATTTGGCCCACTGACACAAAAATAAAAAAAAATGTAAATATTACCAATCCAAAAATTGCAAATTGGATAATGACCTTATTTGTTTCCAATGCCATTCTTGTATTGCTATATCATCATGGCTTTTACTACCATCCAATAGAATGGAATCAATTGGCAAAGAAATTTCTTGGTCTTCACCAGCATCGGCAATTGGAGTTTCGTTGTTTTCTATTTCAAATGAATTCAATAAATTGTAGTAATATCATATTCGCTTCAAATAAATTACCGGGTTTAACAAAGACGCGAACTTCAGTCTCTGATGTTTGATCAGCAGTGTCAGTCACTTTTAAAATGAACGTGTACATTCCAACTTCCAGAGATGAAAGACGAAGGAATGGCGTATGTGTATTCTTATAATATAAGAAAATGAAAAAAATAGTTATTTATTTATTTTTTATTTTTCTTACTTGCATATCAACTGCTTTATTAGTATCGGGACCTTTCATCCATTCCCATGATTTGATACCTTTATCATCGGTACTTAAATTTCCGTATAAAACAACTTCCTTTTGAGGTAGATAAATGATTACATCAGCGCCAGCATTTGCTACTGGTGGATAATCCATTTCTGTCAATAATTTTTCAATTATTTTAATTTATTCATTATATTCAACGGAGTATATCTTATACCTTTAATTACAGTAATATTAGCAAATGTCCAATTTTTGGCTCCATCTGAATCTGTGACAGTTAACCTATTGAAAAATATAACAAATATAACATTTCAACTCGCGTCATCAATTACTGTAAAAATTTACATAAATCGATAAAATCCAGGAATTAAATTTTTTAATTGCAAAGTGGCAGCATCAGTTAAATCGGGTTGATAATTGATAGGAGCAGTCACTTGTTCCCAATGATAATTGACAATTTTATCATCATCCCAACTGGCTGTAAAGAAATGTCAATTTCGTACATAAATCTCATCACTTTTCCTTTTACCGGATCCATCCAGAACAGTATCTGTATTAGGTAATTTAACAGTTTGATTATTTGGATTAATGACAGCAACGGGTGGTTTATTGGTACGTTTCGCTGCAATCAAAATTTCATTTAAACAACAAAAAATGATAAATAAATTTTTCAAAATTAATTTACGTGGTAAAACAGTCACGTTGACAGTTGCTTCTCCATATTCTCCTTCTCTAGACACGGACACTTTAAACGTATAAACTCCTTCTTTTAACTGAAATAAAATTTCTCATGAGATGAAAATGAAAATATTGCAATTATTAATGAATATTTTACAGATGTCAATTTGAGTGTTTCTGAATTTTTATCACCCATTGTACCAGCATCGTCACCATCAGGATGAGAGACCAAAGTCCATTCATAATGATAACTGCCTAAAATGAGTAAATAAACAATATTATATTATATTTATCAAAATTAATATTTCAATATTTTATACCAGGGGGATGTTCCGTAGCACCAATGGCAAATGCCGATAAAGTCACTTGATTATCTGGCAACTGAATCATTTTATTATCTCCAGCAGAGACAACCAAATTTTTTAACGTGGCTGTATAAAACAATTAATATAAGAGTTGAAATTCCATTTTCAAATGTTATACTTACTTGTTTCTAACGATTTAGTAGGAGATATCTGAATGAATAAAAGAAAATAAATACAAATTTGATTTAGCAAACGAAACAAGTATGACATCATTAAACAGTACGTAATTGACGTTATTCAAAGAACACCTGTCACCACCCAATTGTCAAGGGAAGTAACAGATGGTCAAATGATAATTCTATAAATAAATAGAAATTTATTTCTTTATACCAGTTCAGTAGTTGTATCCAAAGATCTGGGCGTTGTATTTGTTACATTAGGAACTGAAATAGTTGAAAATATTAATTGAAAAATTTCTCAAATTATTATTATCAATTTATACATTTGCATTTGCCAGTATTTGGATCGCGCACATATTTTTCAATACATCCACACAGTCCTTGACGAGATCTTGTATTTTTCGCTATGCATTCTTCATACTTAGGACATTCTTCTAAAATTCCAACTTCACAAGCTCGAATACCACGAGTTGCACTTTTATGAACTAAACTCATTTCTTCATCATCGGGATAATCATCCAACAGACTTTCAGCTCGTAATAACGATCTATACAACAAATCCAGTTTAACCAATTCAAATTTTGCATATTCAAAAAATTAAACCTCATGTCATCCATATCAGAAAAGATATTTTCCTCGTAAGGCGCTACGGACACACCTATATCAATCAGAATTTTTAGTATTTAATCAAACTTTGATTAATCAAGTTTCTTACTTTTACCAACTGAACGTAGTGGTATCATATAAGCAGTGGCAAATTTTTTCCCTTTGCGATGAACTGGTTCGCACGATTCATCCGAATTACATTTGACTAAAAAACAAGTCGTTTTAAACATGAATGCCACATTACAAAATGTTTTATCGCAGCATTCCATGGCACAATCTTCTAATCGAGTTGCGTCGGCTACTTTTATGAAACGACCGGCTGAAGTATTTGCACGAGGTGTTACTTGACGATACACACTAGCATTTTCTAACCATGTTTTCGCACCGGGACAATAAATTCCATCTTCATCTAAAATTTGAATTAAAATCAATAAATTTACTTCTTTATCAATTTCATTTCTTTTTACCTTTAACACATCTCACTTGACTTATGAGTAAAATTAGGCACGTTATTATTAAAATCATTATGAATTCAAAATTTTTCAATTGTTTTTTCAGATGTTTTGCTTTAACATTTCCGCCGATGGTTTCATCTGATAAAACTGTTATTCTCCTTCATAATTACGGAACGTAAACAAGATAAAATGTCCTAAAATATTAATAATCTCCTCAACAGATATTCCATTTACATTTCTTGATTGCGTAGAAGTAATATAAAAGAGTGGAAATAAATACTGCAGCCAGCGATTGATATGATTTGAGTCTTCTTGTTTATACAAGATTTTAGTTGCTTGATTGGTGGCGCGATCTGTCGGCCAAGCGAGTAAATACGTGACAGTTGGGGAGAGAGAAAAAAATATACTCAAGTTCGTTTTTGTGCTGGCGTTTTAAAACTTGCTATGTCTTCACCTGTGCTAGTGCAATACATAATTGTTCGCGGAGATTTGCAAAAGGTATTAAAATGGTCTTTGGGTGCTATCATTGCTCAGGCGTGTCATGCAAGTGCCGCTGTATTACATACGTATCGCAATGATGATTATGTCATTCAATATCTTAAGGATTTGGATAGAATGCATAAAATTATATTAGAGGTATAAAGTGAAGCATGTTTCGGGGTTATTTTCTTATAAATCTCTTTTTGTTTAGATTCCCGATGAGATCAGTTTGCAAATATTAGCCGCATCGTTATCGCATGAAAACATTGACTTTAAATTGTGGATTGAACAACCGGAAAACTTTGCGACGTGTTTGGCTACTAAACCCTATCCTAAAGATGCGCTTCAACATTATTTTAAAACGTTGAAAACATTAAAATAAATTTTTGTTTAAATTTGGATAAATAAAAAAAGACTTTTCAAATGTCAGTTTTTATTGTTTTTTTTTTTTTATTTTCTCACCGGACGAGATGATGGCGCTTTTTTCTGCCGTTTGATTGTTAAGTGCGAGACTTGTGCTTGTGCTGCTGCATTTCCGGTTTTCTTTTTTCTTCTTGTTGTGGATGCAGAAAGATTCGTAACGTGACTTATCTTGGTCCCAATTCGGTAAATAATTTCGTTCGAAATTTACTGGCGTGGCTTAAAGGCAGACTTTTGTTTTTGATTGAATAAAAGAGCCGAAATGGTAAAGGAAAAATTTTAAAAATTTGGAACAGACTTTTGTCTGAATGATTAGCGCTTTTTCAATTTTCAGGATGTCTTTTTGATGATTAGGCGAAAAAAGATGACGATCTTTACCGATGCCAAAGAAAACACGGCGGTCTACGAGCTGAAAAAAATTATCGAAGGTGAAAATATTTTTTAAAATGTGAAAATTGTTTTTCTAAAGGTGAAGAAATTGTTGTTAGGAATTACCAAAGTGTCGCCCCACGATCAGCGCCTCTATCGAGATGACCAGATAATGGATGATACGAAGTCGTTGGCTGATTACGGTTTAACGAGTTCTGTAGCCCGAGCTCAAGCGCCCGCTACCATCGGATTAACTTACAAATTGCCAGGTTGAAAAGAAGAAAGAATATTTTTAATGTTTTTCTCAATTTCTTTTGTTTTTTTAGATGGTCTTTTTGAGCCTTTAGAACTGACGCCTTTATCCAGTCCACCTGAGTTGCCAGACGTCATGAAACCACAAGAGCAGGGTCACGAACAAGCTGTTAATTCTTAAAAAAAAAAAAATTTATCTGTTCGCGTCAAACAAAATAATGTTTGTTTTTATGAACAAAAAGAGAAGAAAAATGATCTAAATTAAAAAAAAAGAAAAAAAAAAGCGATGTCTGACGAACACAGAAATTTTATTTTTTTGTTAAATGTCTCAAATGAATTAGAATAATGTCAAAATTATTACCTGACTTTGATTTCCTTTGGCTATTTATTTTTAACTCAATATTTGCTATTACTGTAAATAAAACTAGTTTAAAAAAACATAAATTGAAAAAGAAACTTTTCAACTGAAATTGATTTTGAAAACAGTATAATAGCGCAATTGGATGGGAAAATTATACAATTGAAATACATCTCATTTCCGCTTGTATAGAAAAAAAATAACTTTTATGATGAAATAAGATTTCAAAGTTAAAATTAAATTTTTGTCATTTTGAAATGGATTTCGTAATTATATTTTTTATTATCCCGCTGTGAATTCTATGAGCTATATGTCAAAAGCATGCACACGCGTTGGTGGTCCATTTTGACAGCCAATCAAACCCTTATTTTGGCTTTCTATATAAATAGCAGTCGACAGTGTAAGCAAAATAATAAGATCGTTTAACAGCCAGAGGTAAGTGGTTGCAACTGTGAGTTGGTCAATTTTGTGTGATACAAATATTCAACAGGTATGGCTCGCACAAAATCAACACCGTTTTTACTTACTGCACTCTGTTTGTTGGCATGCGTCGTTAGTTGCATCTCTGATGAAAATTCTTTGGGCGTCTGTATCAGGTAAGAAAATTAATTAAAAATTTGTTTCTAATATTAAAAATAAAATTTGTGTAGGAATTGTGGCCAATGTAAACGAATGTACGGAGACTTCTTCTTGGGTCAACATTGTGCTGAAGAATGTTTACAAACACGAGGAAGGGGTGATTTACCTGATTGTAATAACCCAAAATCTCTATATCGGTTTCTTGGTAAAACTAAATAATGACAATAATCAACCATCAACAAACAACCCAACAAGGAAATATATATAAAAATGAACAGATCTTTTAATTTAAAGTTTGTCACATATATATAAATAAATAAGATGTATTAAAAAAAATAAAAAGTTACTCGAATTTGTTGAGAAATGGACTTATGGAATTGGCGTCTGCACAATCTGGTAACATTTTGCCCGCTAATTGAACACAAGTTTCTGCACATAATTGTCCTTCAAAATAATGACCAAACATCTTCTTACATTGAGCACAATTTTGTATGCATAAATTGACTGAACGACACTTGAGTTGTTGCACTTGGAAAAGAAATAGCATAAAAACGAGCAAAACTTTTTCCTTCATCTGTAAAAAGAAAAAAAATATGTTAAACAATTTTCCATTACCTTACACATTTTTACTTGTCTAGAGAGATGATAACTGCAGTCTTTATAATGTGAGCTTACAACCAAGTTGTATATATATATGTAAGTAGAGGTTTCAAGGTTACTTCCTTATTCCACTTTTCTTAAGCATCAAGGTTTGAATGGCAGACGACCATGGCATTAATTTGATTTGACGGCGCATCAAACCGGGTGAACTAAGGTCAATTCAAACTTTTCTATTTTTTTAACTACAAATTCATTTTACACTGACCCTGCAGCGTCTTAATGTCAATGACACGTATTTGCTCTCCCTCCCCACATAAAATAAAATATTCCTCGCAAGGTGAGTTTACCTTTCTTTAAACAAAAAAAAAAGTCAACGTCAAATTTTCTATGCAAATGAGGACAAGCACTAATGCAAGTTCCTTGTCATAGCATTAACTAATTATAAATATTTACTTGAAATGTAAATTAATTTATTCATACTTTTTTTTTCTTTCAACAGGATGTTATGATCAATTGCAATGATTCAATGTTTAACTGCACATAAATTTCTTTGAGCAAACAGAACGTACAATAAAATGGAATATATTATATATATAACATTAATATAAATAAATTTTTTTAAACATATATTGTTGTATATCTAAACTATATAGACCTTATATATTTTGTACGTTCAATCTTTTTGTTTTTTACAAAAAAATATTTCAAGTGGATTTTTGGCGAATTTGTCGAACCGTATGTGTCGTATTACGAAGTCCTTCAGACTTAGAAAAATCAATGCTCGCGTATGAAAGACCGTCATCAAGGCCAGATTTCGGCGAATGTGGTGGAGTTGGTTCTTTAGTTGAAACCAAATCGAGTGATGCGTAATTTAATTCTTTATCATTAATCGTGTGACAAGTTGTACCAACAGAAATATTTTCGTACGGACAAGATTCATTCACAATTTTGACCGGTCTATTTTTTTCTAAATCAATATTTACATATTCGCCAGTATGAGTTGTGGCCATTTCAGAGTAATCATTACTCTTTTTTTTCGTTCCACTTTCTAATGAAGAATTGGAATTTTCTCCAATCGATTGTAGCCATTCGGCCGGTCTGGTTCGAGTGTTTGATCTACACCGAAATTTATTCGACTGATGGCCATCGCCGTGTTTGACACTTTTTGCAAAATCCATTTCCATGAGATCTTCATTACGAGTTGGAGAAAAAGTTGCCTTAGATAGAGGCGAAGTTGGTGACCAACTTGTGGTCAAAAGAGGAGCACTCCAACTTTTTTTCTCATTTGTTGTTGTTGTTGTTGAAATATTTTGATTAGGAGCAGTTTCTTTTTTACGAAACTCAATTCCAACTTTACTACCTACAGAAAAGGCGCGAACTCGTGAGGAAGACTCCTCCTCCTTGTGATTACTTTTACTTCCTACAGAATAAGCTCGAACTAATTTCTCATCTTCTTCCGCTGATGTAAAATATGTTCGAACTTTTTCTAATTGAAATTCCGAGAACCTCATATCATCACTACTTTTTGTGTTGCAACACATATTTAAATAAGCTTCGTCTGTATATAAAAAAAAAAAGAAAAAATTATATCAGTCTAGTTGGAGATATAAATGAAAACCTTGGTCATTCTTTTCTTTGTTTGTAGGTTTCATATCCATATATCCTTCCGTATCTGGAGTAACTGCTTTGGAACTAGTAGCGCTCAGAGGTGCCATTGAAACGTATCTATATATAGACGACGTATTCATTTTTTAAATTACAACTCAAACAAAATTAAAAATTTGACATTCAAACCCGCCGATAGCTGCTTCTTTTTCCAAACTCGTTTTACGACTGGTAACGAATGATTTGGCCGGAGTCAAAGATTTGATGGACCAAGTTTCGGATAAATGTGAACCAACGGGACTCATTTGCATATAACCTTCTATTTTTTGATTTATAAGTTTTTAAATTTATAAATTAAAGAAATATATTTATATTACCAGAATCAGCGGGTGAATTGACAGTGGAAGGTAACATGTCCATATAATCGGTCAAATTGGGGGAAGTTGATTTGTTGTTCACTTTTTCAATATTATTATTATCTTCAATTTTACATGAAAATGTATCAGATGGTGTCATTGGTAAATAATCATCATTCGTCTTTTCTTCAGTTATAGACGATTTGTGCGTTTCATGTTTATGACTAAACAACGTTTGAAAAAACATTTGAAAAATTGAAAATTTTATCAACACATTTCGTACCCTGTTAGGTCAGACTGATAAGTGTCATGTTCGTCTATAGAGACAGAACTGCCGCCGCTATCAGCTGCGCGTTGAAAAGAACTCGGACTAGAAAAGAAATTCATTAATTAATTTTCTTATTCTTTTTTGTAAAATTGTAATGAAACCTAGGTAAAGTAGTGATACTCGGTGGTAGTGGTGGTGAGTAAGACGACGGATGTGAATACATACTGTGTGGCCTTTGAACCTCAAAATTCCATGGCTGACTTTTTCTATTATAAATGTGAAAAAATGTAAAAAAGAAATAAAAATTAATCATCTATATAGTTTATCACCTGGCATTTGAGGGTCCATCACTGATAGTTCTTGGCCGAGATGGAACACTATCTGATCGTTCTCTTTTAGTTGGTGAAGTAGTGAGACCAATAGGAGGAAGAACAGTAGCCATACGACGAGGAGGATGCATATTAATTGGTTTTGAAGATTCAGTCGTTGATGAACTTCTCGACCTTTGCCTCGGAGCCACTTCATCTTTGGCAACTAAACGCATCGCACTACGTAACAAACAACAAATTAATTGATTTTTATAACTTAATTCTTTCAAAGTGATTACTTTAAAATAGTCTCGTGCATATTTTGAGCGATAACAACATCTTCAGTTTGCATCCACAATTCTCCAGATCCTGTGATAGCAGATCTACCGAGTTCCATAAAGAAAAAACAATACGAATGTCCACAACGTCTGATACTAATTAACTAGAATTTTAAACACCATTATTATTATTATTATTATATATTAAATATACTGACAGGAAAGTCAACAACTTGAGGTATTTCCGTGTTTAATTTAACTAATGACAACGTTTGAGATGTAAGGCACAAATGAAATGCTCCTACAATATTTTTACTATTGGCTAATCCTCGATTTTTAACATTCACTTGCCACACGTGTTCTATTCAAAATTAATTTTAAATTAATTACATCGGCAAAATAAATTTTAAAATTAAAAAATTATTTTTACCAAATGTAGGTTTAGGAGGTTGATGAGTCGGAACTTGTTCATCACCCTGTTGTAAAGCGAGTAAACTATTTAACCAAGATTCTAATTCTTCTTCATTCTCTAAAATAAGTGTGAAACAATCATCTTTGGTGTATAAGGCTAACGCGTGTTTTTGTTTAACGTCTAATTTACGATTGATATTAAAACATGTTTTTAACATGATACTTCTAAAAAAAAAAAGAAAAGAATTAAATAATAATTAGAAAATTCAAATAAATTTTTCCTACCTTTTAGGTTGTGAACCTGCTTTCCACTTTTTCTCATTCTCGTAATATTCTAAACAAGCTGGTTGAGATCCACATTCAGCACGAAGTACAAAAAACTTCTTTTTCATAGTCTACAAATAGAAAAGGAAAAAAAATGACTTAATCTATTTTCTTAGCGACAAAATAACAAGCAACACGACCAAATACGCACGTTGCCAAAAAAAAAACATAATCCTTTTTTCTGACCTGAGGTAACAACAACAAAAGTCGTTCTCAATATCAAACGCACATTGAAGAGAAGAAAAAAAAATTATAAATAAATAATTAACGAGCATCCATTTTTTAAAAAAAAAAGAGAGAAAAAAAAAAATAGAGAATGGTTACGTAACGAATAGAAGAGGAGGGTAAAATTGTTTTTATTTCTCATCACCTGCTCCGATTCCAAGGGGCACAGAAAGCGTAACAAGAATCGTCTTTGCCTACACTTGCAATTATACGGTTGACATGTGAGACGGGTATTGACGAGATGTCTTAAACTCCACAAACGAGACTCTGGCGATGATCTTTGCTCATTAAACCAGCCCTATAGGGGAAAATATACGCCAAACAAACACACCAACAAATAAAAAAATAAAAATTATATTTAAAAAAAAAAAAACAACTGATAAATTGTAAAGCGACCAAAAAAAAGAGAAGAAAAACAAGAAAAAAAAAAAAAAGATTTTAATCATGGTCGAAGACAAAGTTCCTGTAAACATCCAGGTGAGCAAGAAGAAAATCGATATCCGTGACAAACAACATGATAAGATGAAAAATAGAAAATAAAATTTTTGACGGTGACATTCGTAGGTCGGTAATTATGTCGTTAAACACCCATGACACGTCCTCAAACGAGGAAGCCACGATTGAATTAATGGAAAATGAAAATAAAACTTGTATTCCAATATGTTAATAAATGAAAAAGTATTTGAAACAATATTAAAAAAAGAATAAAAGAAATTACCTTGAGTTTACGCAAGTAACCTATTTTGCATATTTGTTGTTGTGTTGTAGAACCAACAGCTCCAACGACATCCATTTCATGACTGTACCGAGTGGCTGACATTGTGCAACTCAAATCTGTTGACATTACTTGAAAAACTTTTCCATACGTGCAGTCGCTTGGCTGGTTAATTTTTTTTTTCACAAACAAATTGTGAGAATAAAGATGTAGAAAGAATACCACCCCCGTCTAAGTATAATCATAGTAACTGCGACAAGTGGCGACGCTCACGTCGATAGTGTCAAATGATGTTGTTTACGCAAAATTCACTTGAATTTAAACGATAAAAATGAGTGTGTAATATAAGATTATAGAGTTGACAAAATATTCAACACGTACATTTAGACGGGAACGTGGCAAAAATGTTGTTTATCGCACCGAGTCACGTGGTGGAACGTGCGCATGCGCATTTCACTCGACCATTAATTTCCCGCTGGCGCCACGTGTCATTCCGCATCGTCAAATTATTTTCTTTATTCTATTTTCACACGCGTCTGGCCAAACATTTATTTCTTTTTTCGTCTTGTGCTTTAATTGTATAACGAGATAATATTTTTAAACTGTACAATATAGATTATACATATTCGTGAAATAGATTAATAGCTAAAATTGCAATAAAATAATAAAAATATTTTAAATATTTGTAGAGGGCGCATAAACTGCTAAGTAAGAATTGTTCTCTCTCCTTCTCGATGACGGTAAGAAATTGGCTCGCCTTTTCGATTCGTAATGACGATACAACTTAATGCCACCATATACCGGAAGTGCAAACAATCCCAACCCCATGGCCACAACTCCAGCGCATGCGCCTAAAGCGCCTACGACTGGTGCTGCTATTAATTTACCACCTACAATAAATGAAAATATAAAAATAAATTTTTTTTTTGTCAAATCTAATAATTTCTAACCAAAAACAGTTCCACGAATGAATTTCCTTTGGAGAGGTTTATCAGCTTTATAACGAAATTTGCATCCGAAAATACTTAATTTACTATAATGATCGCCAAAAAATTTCAGTTGCCTCAATTGATCTCCGCAACGATAGCAAAAATCAGTTTTACACCGTGAACAATGCATGTGTTCACAACCAGAAATTCGTTGGATAAAAATCTAATGAATAAATAAGGTCAAAATTATCAAGGTCAAATGGCCCACTAACCTACATTTACCTTGCATTTCGGACATCTTTGGGCGTTGCGTTGACCATGATGTAATTCTTGTGCCCAACTTTTTAATAGTTGATCACCTTTACGAAATTGTTTACAACTGAATCCATCATGCCAAGGACAATGGCAAATGAAACACCAAATTAATTCACATTGAGTGCATACAACTCTATGAGAAAAATAAAATAAATAAAAAAATAAATGACATTTTATTATTTTACCTGGTTCGGTGTGGGAATTTTTTCGTATTCTTCATATTACATGATTTATTCATTTTCAATAAATGATTACATCTTGGACATGTTTTAGTAAGTGGGTCTTGGTTAGCTGATGCCAAAAATTGATGAAATTTCTCTTTAGTTGCTGGTTCTAATCTTGCAGATACTTCGTCTCGATGTACAAATGTGTGACAATTAACGTTGCAACATTCGATAGTGACATTACCTTCTAATACTTTAAATGCGAAATATTTACTTAAACATTCAGCGCATGCAGGGAAATGACAACAAATTCTTCGGTACAACCAACGAGATTCAAAACAAATTTCACATTCGGCCCAATCCCAAACTCCAACTGGATAATGTGGAGAAGCTTCACCTAATTCTCCACCTCCAGCAGCTGATAAAACTCCTAAAATGTCTAAAATTTCTTCATTTGGTTCTAAATAATAAAAATTTCCACCTTGATTGAGAAAACGCTGCAAAAGGAGACGTCGAATGTCGGCTAATTCACGACGAATAAATTCCTCGGGTGTAAGATCCAATTGCGGCCTTCTCTCGTTTCTTTCTGTTCTTCCTGTTTCATTTAATGCAAAACTTGCGCTTGATATCGGATGAAGACTCGAGATGAACTCGCGCCCTGATCGAATTGGACGAAGACTCGCATACGTTTCGGGTGTTGATTCTGGATGATTTCGCCCCAATTGAATTCCTTTCGTTCCGCATGAAGATACAAATCGTTCTAATGATTCTAATAATATCTCTAAACTTTGATGAACGTTTCGATTGGGACATTCTCGGTTCATCTTTTCTTCTTCATCCCACAAGTCGATACGCAACAAAAAATTCTCGTCATCCATATCTCCTTCTTCTTCCTTCTTATTGGTTTCGCTATTTTGAAAACTGACGTTAAAAAAAATAAATCATCTTTACTTGCGCATGTAATAAAATAGAAAACTACTTACTGCATAATAAGTGACAACCACTTGTTCTTCGTGTCCTTGGATTAATACGAACATCTGCGGCGACCGCGATCCAATTAACGCCCGTCTACATGCACCATGAGCTTCGCTATAATTTTGCGCCCCCACGTGCACAATTTTTGAACTAATATCTGTAATGTCATACGAAAAAGCTGTAATAAATATATTAATAAAGTAATCCATTATTTTTATAACCCAATCAACCTGAATGTTTTACGTAATTGTAAATTGACGCCATCTGTTGTCGAGTTTATGCTTCAGTTGTCGGCCATCTTGTCGATTACACACGTGTTAGATATTCCAATATTCTGTTTATACGTTTTCAAACTGATCGATGGGCGACACAGATAATGAGAAAGAAAGCCGTAAGTATAAGAAGAAACGTAAACGATGTGATCGTACACAATTTTCATTTTAGTTCCTGGCACCAGCAATGGGGCAACGTGTGCATTGAGTGACAAATCTTTTCAAAGTTTATCGTCGCAAATTTCGGATTTAACGATGAAAGGAATTGTCGATATGGGTTTTAGTCGAATGACCGAAATTCAGGAGAAAGCTATACCTCACTTGTTGGAAGGACGGTAAAAATCTGTTTAACTAAAAAGAAATTATTATCACCGTCGTTAATTATATTTTTGTTTGTTCTAGTGATTTGATAGGATCGGCCAAAACAGGAAGTGGAAAGACATTAGCATTTCTCATTCCAGCTATTGAGTTGATTTATAAATTAAAATTTATGCCCAGAAATGGTACAGGAGTGCTTATCATTTCACCTACGAGAGAATTGTCAATTCAAACATTTGGAGTGTTAAAAGAACTGCTTAAACATCATTATCACACTTATGGTTTAATTATGGGAGGAAGTATCAGGAAAAATGAAGTGAAAAATTTATCTAAAGGAATAAATATTCTAGTAGCAACGCCTGGTCGTTTATTAGATCATTTACAAGTGAGTTAAATTTACTGATAATAATAAATTAATTAATTAATAAATTGCTTAATTAATAGGGAACGCCAGAATTTGTTTACAAAAATTTGCAATGTCTGATAATCGACGAAGCTGATAGAATTCTAGACATCGGATTTGAGGAAGATATGAAACAAATTTTGAAATGTTTACCTAGTAAGTTGTCTTTGGTTTTGTTTGTACAATTGACAATTATTCTTTTCTTTCTATGCAGAACGAAGACAAACAATGTTATTTAGCGCAACATTAACAAACAAGACAAATGAATTGGTTAAATTAGCTATGAAAAAAGAACCTATTTATGTAGGAGTAGATGAACGAAAAGAAAATGCCACTGTCGAAGGATTGGAACAAGTAAAAGGGAACAAAATGAAATATACAAAAGACATAATAAAAATCTTATTTGTAGGGTTATGTTGTATGCCAATCTGAAAATCGATTTTTACTTCTTTATACATTTTTACGTAAAGTAATAGCTAAGAAGCAAAAAGCGATGGTCTTTTTTAGTTCTTGTTTATCTGTCAAATTTCATCACGAATTATTAAATTATATCGATCTTCCAGTCATATGCATTCACGTAAGTTTGCAAAACATTAACTAAAAAATTGTTGCTCATTTCAAATTTCATTTGTTTTTCTAGGGAAAACAAAAGCAAGCTAAAAGGACTGCAACATTTTTTCAATTTTGTAATGCCACTTCTTCAATTTTATTATGTACCGATGTAGCTGCAAGAGGTCTGGACATTCCTGACGTTGATTGGATTGTCCAATTCGATCCTCCGGACGATCCAAAAGTAATCTTTTGATTGGATTATTTTTTTTTTTTTTCTTGAAAAATTAAGTTAATTAATTAAAGGAATACATTCACCGGGTTGGTCGCACTGCTCGTGGTGTTGGTGGCAAAGGTCGTGCTCTGCTTATTTTACGTCCGGAAGAACTTGCCTATTTACGCTATTTGAAACAAGCCAAAGTTCCGCTTAATGAGTACGAGTTTTCTTGGAATAAAATTCGAAATGTTCAATCTCAGGTAAAAAATTCTTATATATTACAGTTTGTGTATAATAAACCGTCAACTTTTTCGCTTTTTTGCAGTTGGAGAAATTAATAACAAAGAATTACTTTCTTCATACTTCGGCTAGAGATGCATTTAAAGCATATATTAGAGCGTACGCATCTCATCAATTAAAACATGTATTTGATGTAAACACGTTAGATTTAAAGAAAGTAGCTTTGTCATTCGGTTTCTTAGTACCACCAGCAGTTAATTTGACTGGAGTAAGTTCATCGTGTAAAAAACAAGGCAAACGTAAAGAGAATTTCAAATCATCATTCAATGCCAAAAAAGGAAAGTTGAACTGAATAAAAAATTGTCTATTTTTCAATCACACATTACTCTCATTACCTTCATGTTTTACGTAACAAATATGTAATTAATCTGAAATTTGATGCGTATAAAAAATAGACAATAACTAATAAACATTATTCAATGTATTATTCATCATCTTCTTCTTCATCAAATGGCTTAATTAATTTCCAATTTTCGGCTGCTTTTAAAGCTTTTACCGCCATTTCTTTGGCCTTTTCATATCTGACATCATCTAGTTTGGAGATGGCCATTAGCAATTCAGTGATGTCAGTATCGATAACTTTTTCGGCTACACTTTTTGACGAATTCATCATATTATAAATGATACACGTTCCCCTATGTTGAATTTCCGGGCATTCGTTGACCAGTACATAATGAAGTGCATCGAGCCAAGCATTTGCCTATATTAATTAATATTACTACATATAAACAACATCATTTGAATAAAACAAAAAAACTTACCTCGAAAACTTTTTTGCAACATTTTTTGCTGACTTCTGTCAACATTGCGAGTCCACCAGCAGCTGCTTTGGCAGTTTCATAATCTTCGTCCATGCAAAGCAGAGTCCAATATTTAACTCGATCATTTGACCCTTCAAAATATTTGAGTATCTCATCGCTAAATATTAAATTGACCATGCATTGCGTTGCAGCTCTTTTGATCATCTCATGATCCTCGTACATGTAGGTCTCTATTTTATTGAATTTGCACTCTTTGATTAGATTTGTTCTACAAATAAAAAAATTCTCTTATTTTCCTTCCAACTGCTTCAAAATGTAAAAATATACTATTTACTACCTGACAGTATGACTGACTCTTGCCAAATTACACAATGCGAGTAGTGCCTCGAAATTTTCTAATCCTGTACAATCAGGATGTAAAAGTTGTAAAATTGGTCTTACAGCTTCGGCGCACTGTAAAACAAATTAATGATAAGAGGAGGAAGAAATATATGTAATAAAATCAACATACTCGTTGTCCGGGTAGAGCAACTTCAGGGTTTATTGAAATGACAATTCTAGCTAGTGCTTGAGCAGCTTGTCTTTTACCTTTATCCGTTCCATTCAAAGCTAATGGAAGCAATGCCTGTTTTATAATAACAATTATATTAAATACAACTTATTTATTTATTAACGTTTTAATGCTAAATACTTTTCCACCTCCTTGTTGTACGACTAAACCTCGTAATTCCACTTGTTCACAAATTGCATTGAAAATTCTATTGAAAATAAATCATATATATACTATATAGATATACTAATATTATTACCTTCCAATTAATTCTTTGCTATTTTCAGATTCCGTTTTGGATAATGCAACTAAAGCAGATGCCATTCCTAATTGTGTGAGAGACTTGACTCGAGCAGCAACACATTCTGCATTATCCTATAATAACAAAATTTAATTTATTTATTAAATATTAATAAACAAAACTTACAAAAGGATGTTCTTCCGGTACATGTTGTTTGGCAAATTTTGCCAGTTTGACCAATTCTGGAATGATCTCCTCTTTATCGTAACTGTTTGTTAAATTAACAAATGTAGTGACCACTCCATAAACAACTGTCATATCTCCAGTTTTAGCTAATTCGATGAGAGCATTAACAGCCGCTTTGTCTTGAACAACTTCCTCTTTCACGTCAGCATCTAATGTTAAGTAGGAAAGCCCTTCTGCAGCCCACTTTCTTATATCTCGATCTTTAGACGGATTCAATAACAAACTGAAACAATTGAACTTATTAATCATATAATCATGTCAATCGTATGTACGGATTATACTTTCTGCACGCGTCTGATAATTTACGACTTGATCCATCAGCGAATGGTTTAATTGAACAATCTGTACCTCCCATAGCGCCCAATTTACAAAGTCCCTTAATAATAATATTATTATTTACATTTTAGTAAATTTTTTTTTAGTTTACATAATATACTTACAACTAGTCCTCGAACACGAATATTGTCATTTTTCGATTGATACAATTTCTTTAATATGTTAATACCTTGTGATAATATACTGGCACATTTGTCTTTTTTACCAGCAGCTGCAATTAAAGCTTCAGCAGCTACCATCTTCAAATTAAATTATTTCAATTATATATTATGTTATGAGATTATTCATTTCATTTTTACTTGTTGAACTGCATCTTCCGTTCCAGCCATTACGAGCATCATTTCTAAAATACCTTGCTGCGCCAGACAGTAATTGCCTACCTCAACTGCACCCTAAAATACAAAAATATCATAAAACTTATATATAAATTTATTTTTATTTTTATTATACCTGTAATAACGTTGTAATGGCAACAGTAACTTGAATTTTTGGTTCTGTATCGAGTCCTATTAGTTTCTCTCTACACAACAACATTTTCAAAATTTGTATAATTCAAATACAACAAATTAGAAATCTCACTTGATGAATTCGTCTACTTTTGCACGGAATTGTTCGCGGTATATGTCTGCAGTTAGTGCGTCGTATAAATGTTGCAAAGCAATGGCCACCAATGGTCTAGTGTTGTTAGTAACATCCATATGAGGTTCCAATTTGATTTGGTCGACTTGCGAAGCCACTTCGAGCAAACGTTGTATTCCTGATTAACATTACAATATTTTATATGTCATTAATTGATAAATTTCATTTTTTTTACCGTCCGTTTTGACAACTTTATCGCCCCAACTAAGAGCTTTATCATAATCAACGTTTCTCATAATTAATTCAATTATGGCATCTCTTCCTTTTCCACTCATAGTGTACGAAGCGACAGTTTGTAGTAAAACTTTCATTAAACTGTCTATAATCATTTCATTATCTAAAAAAAAAATAAATTTACGTATAAAATTAGCTAAAATATTAATTCATTAGTCCCAACCTTTCATCAGTTGTTTGTCGGGTTTCTTTTCCTCTTTAATATTCATTCCACTTAATGTATTAAGAACAGTTTGAATAGCGTGTTGTGCCGCATTCACTTGTACTTCATTCGTGGAATTTAACGCTTCTACCATTTGAGGAATGCTAACTTGGTTTAATACTTTCTTAGTCTAAAATAAAATATTTGTAATTCAAATGGAAAAAAATATATTTGCTCAATTATATACTCTGTCCACATTTGTTTTGCACAAGTCACCCAACGTGCGAATACAAGCCGTAATAATTTCAGAATCTTTTTCACATTTCATTAGACTTAAAATTTTCGGGACGATCCCCTTTTGAAACATCATTTCTGCACCTGCATTATCACGCGATAATACTACAATGTTATTTGCAGCCTAAAAATACGAATAAGAAGCAAATAAGTTTTTTTATCTTTTATAATCCTATATCATGCAGTTGAACCTGAATTTTGCTTTGATGATCAGAAGTATTGCCAAACAAGAGTTCAAACATTTGTTCTACTCGACTACTTGTACTCGATTGTATTTTTGCCTGTGTAAACGAATTATCAATTTAATTTTTAAACTAACATGTCCTCATGAAATGATATCTATACGTACTATTTCCTGTAACTTAGCGTGAAGTCTTGCGAGCACTGGCTGAATCGCTTGGTTTTTAGGCTCAACATTGTGCAATTCTTTAGCGTCCTTGAAAGCTTCATCAAATCTTTCGAGTTGTTCCAACGCTTGACATCGTCTAAAAAGCGCTTTCGTGTCCGCAGGGTTCAATTCCAACGCTAAATATATATGAAACAGTTTAAAAAAAAAATATTTAAGAACGTATCAACGAACCTGCTGTACAATTATTAACCGCATTTTTTGCCTGTCCTAACTTTAAGTATGCAGCCGCTCGATTCTTGAAAAGAGTTAAACAATTTTCTTTCTTTCCGTGTGTCAATTTCTGTGTCAACGTGAGCGCTCTTGTGTAATAAGTCAAAGCTTCTTCGTAATTACCGTCTTTAAAATGTATATTACCTTCGTCTTTTAAACTTATAACTTGGTCACACTCTGTATTAGTTTCATTGGCCATTTCTAACGAATACAATAGTCAAAAAATGATTCCACGAACTCATGAAAGTTACTCACCGGAATAGTACTAATTCGTCCTGTTGCACGTCGTCTTCGGGTGCAAGTTATAAATACTAGTCTAACTTCGAGAAAGATCACTGCCTTACTGATTTACATATCTATTTCTAGATGAAACCCACTACCTAACATGCCCTAATTTGTATGGACAAGCATTTCCAGACACTTCTGGATGAAAGCCGCCATTTTCACGCCATCTAGTATCAACTTTTAGCACTAACTGCAGGAAATAAAACTGAATACATTTAGACGATGAATTTTTTTATTGTAATTGAAAAACAATGACAAGTCCAACGACACTGCTATTTTATTTGTATAAAACACCAGAAATTAAACCTGTTACACTTAAAAAGATGAAAATGCCAGGAAAAGCTTTTTCCTCCGGAATTCTTTCCGATGGCATTTGTGACACAAAAGCCAAGATGTCAAAAACAATGTAATTAACCGAACTAAAGATTTAAAAAAAACTGATGTTTTCAGAAGTCGTCTTCGTGTCGCGGTATTTTTTAAATGTTTGCCTTGTACGCAGGCCTGCGAACGTCCGAGGCGCTGGGCAACTAGTTATTTTTTCTTTTGGGCTTTTTCGGCTGCCTTGGTCACCTTACCCGAGGTCGCTTCCTATTAACATTTTTTAAATTATTAATTTCAACTTGAAAACAAATATTTTAAATGTTATCATTATATTAACCTTTTGGCTGACCGACTTGATCACACCAACAGCAACCGTTTGTCTCATATCACGAACAGCGAAACGACCCAATGGCGGGAAGTCTGAGAAAGACTCTACACACATTGGCTTAGATGGAACCAAATTAACAATAGCAGCGTCACCAGACTTGATCGATTTAGGATTTTCTTCCACTGTTTTGCCTAAAAATTCAAGTCATTTATTATTAATAAAACCAAATTTATAGAATTCATAAGAAAACCATACCAGAACGACGGTCGCATTTCTCCTTAATCTCAGAAAATTTGCAAGCGATGTGAGCAGTGTGACAATCCAAGACGGGAGTGTACCCGTTGGAAATTTGGCCTGGGTGGTTAAGAACGATGACCTGAGCCGTAAAATCAGCCACAGCTTTTGGTGGGTTATTTTTGCTATCTCCAGCGACGAATCCACGACGCAATTCTTTAACTGAAACGTTCTTCACATTGAAACCAACATTGTCACCGGGCAAAGCTTCTTGCAATGCTTCGTGATGCATTTCCACAGATTTTACTTCAGTCGTCAAGTTGACGGGGGCAAACGTCACCACCATACCGGGTTTCAATGTACCAGTTTCAACACGTCCTACTGGCACTGTTCCAATACCTAAAAACAATCACATTTCTATTAGATCTCCAATTTTCACTGCACAATTAAAATATAAACCTCCGATCTTGTACACATCTTGAAGTGGCAATCGCAATGGCTTATCGGTAGGG
The DNA here is from genome assembly GCA_034686365.1 of Pachymerium ferrugineum. NCBI lineage: Eukaryota > Metazoa > Arthropoda > Chilopoda > Geophilomorpha > Geophilidae > Pachymerium > Pachymerium ferrugineum. Next base: position 28,469 of record JAQGAS010000084.1, on the reverse strand, counting down.
CGAGTTGGGGGAATGATGGCATCCAAAGCTTCCAAGAGCGTCTTGCCGGAAGCTTTTCCTTCTTTACGTTCAATATCCCAACCCTTTAAAAAAAAAAAAAAAAAAAAAACACCAACCAATTAATTGAAAATTTCTTTTTTTCTTTTTACTTTTGATAATTCACCTTGTGCCATGGCATGTTTGGGCTAGAGTCCAACATATTATCGCCATTCCAACCAGAAATGGGAACGAATGCAACAGCTGCTGGATTGTAGCCAATTTTCTTGATGTAACTGCTAACTTCCTTTTGAATTTCTTCAAATCGAGATTGACTGTAAGGTGGTTCGGTCGAATCCATCTTGTTTACGCCGACAATCAATTGTTTCACACCCAAAGTGTAAGCGAGCAAAGCGTGTTCACGGGTTTGACCATTTTTAGAGATACCAGCTTCGAATTCACCAGTACCAGCTGCTACGATCAAAACGGCGCAATCAGCCTACATAAACAAAAAAATATTAATAACAAACTATTAATTTTTTTAAATCTTCTGTTTTGTAGTACTTGAGAAGTTCCAGTAATCATGTTCTTGATGAAATCACGATGTCCAGGCGCATCAATAATGGTAATGTAGTATTTAGGAGTTTCAAATTTCCACAACGAAATATCAATGGTGATACCACGTTCTCTTTCGGCTTTTAATTTGTCCAACACCCAGGCGTACTTGAACGATCCTTTACCCATCTACAAAATTTATTTTTATTACCACTCTTTCAATTTTTTTTTAAAACTATTTATACTTACTTCCTGAGCTTCCTTCTCGAATTTCTCGATCGTTCTTTTGTCGATTCCACCGCACTTGTAGATCAAGTGTCCGGTCGTAGTAGATTTTCCGGAATCGACATGACCAATTACAACGATATTGATATGAACCTTTTCTTTTCCCATTTTACAGGTTTTTTTTTCTAGCAGACGTTAATGTACCACGAATTTATGATAGCTCAAATCTGAAATAAAAAAAATATATATATATTACTACAAAAAAAAAAAAAAAAAAAAAAAGCCACGCCGCGCAAGGCTTAACTCGTTACTTAGTCGCTCTAACAACTCTTTAGCTTTACACGTGCTTTGGTTTTACTTCCCCTTAAATATAAATACATTTCATTCAAATTTAAGCATTTTTTGATTAAAAAAAACCATCTAGTTAGGGACAAAGAACCCACAAGCATCTACCGGCATGGTCAATATGGCGGACTGACAAGACAGCTGCCTTTCATTCTTAAATTTCTTTTTTACCTGCAGTTCCCTCCTTTTCCTTTACTTTCTGTACAAAAATTTGGTGCTTTCAATTACTTTTAACTTTTCACAAGAAATTAGACAACATAAATTATTACTTTGTCTACTTTAGTGCGATACAAAGTGCCACATCGTCAATCCAACATGGCTCACCTGCAAATGCCGGTCTCGAGGCACTTTACAACAAAACCCCAAAAATATGCTTTTCAAATAAGCTTAGACCAAAAATTTTGGAGAATATTTGTAAACGATATATAAAAGAATAAAACCAAAGTAGAAAAAAAAGCGGATGGCTATACTTTACCAAAATAATTCAAGGATTGCAAGAGCCACGCGTCAACCAACTTACCGTGCTGGTGCCACGAGTGAAAGAGACTCTGCCTCTATGCTAATAGTCACGTGATTCGAATATCGGGCTTAGAGGGGTTCTGGTATTGACGTCACAAACTATTGCACCATATGAAGTCACTCACTAACCCTAACGTCATTTTATGCAAATTACGTACTACGTCATTTATTACATAATTTTTTTACTTTATTTTCATGATTATTTCAGGCCAAAACCTTCCACCAAAATAAATGAAACAATCTAATTTTTCTCGGCACGTTTTCATTGTGAATGCACTTTAGAATTTTTTTTTAAAAGGCTGATAGTGTAATTACAAAACCGGAACGACCGGCTGCGATAAAACATGGCGCTGATACAGCAACTTCCGGCTCGATCGGCTCAGGTACATACTTTTATCTTAATTAATCTAAACTAGTATTGAATAATTTCCATTCTTAGGGATTTTTAAAACTATGGACGGAGACGAATTTAATGTTTCGTCGATCCGCAATCTTGTGGACCGATCACAGAATGAAGAGAGACGCCGATAACAGGAAAACTGTGAAAAAATTTGCCGACGAAAGATTACGAATTAACGCAATGCGAAAAAATAAAGTTCTTCCTAAAGAAATTCAGGTTTAGTTTATTGTCAACATTTCTTATGGCTTGCTCAGTAACTTTTGATTTAATAATTAGGAATGGGCTGACAAAGAAATAGCTGCAATGCCTCGCAGAAGTGCAGTTACTTATTTGCATGGCCGATGTGTTCTAACATCGCGACCACGTGGTTTAGTCCGTGCATGGAGAATGAGTCGAATTGCGTGGCGGAATTTGGCCGATCATAATAATATATCTGGAATTCAAAGAGCTATTTGGTGAAAAAAATGTTGTAATGTTTTTTTTTTTGTTTGGAAAAGTAATAAAGACTTAATGGTACCAATTTTAAATTGCCATAGTTTTGCCATTACTTTTATCATTTGTAACTTATATTAGAAACAAACTGATGAACCTACAAGAGAACATTTTTAAAATATTAACACAAACGACAATTAATTCTATTTTATAGATAAAATTAGTCTCTATAATTTTGGAATGAATGTATGTTTTCAAAAAATATTGGCTAATGAATGTTCATCCAACCAAAATATTGGTCATCTCGTCAAGGGAAATGTAAAAATCAAGTGAAAAATTAAGAAAATTAACACCATAGATAAGGTATATTTCTAGTGAATGAGTTGAATTACGTGGAGGCATTTGACCAATTATAATAAATATATCTGCAATTTTGATATTAGAGTTAAGAGAATTTGTAAGTTTACCTAACCAGTGAGATGGTCTCTTTAACATAACCTAACCTCTACATCCACAGTTAATGTCATGATACCTGAGAACAACCCTAAATATAGAAAACGCAATAGTAATAGAAAATAAATAAATAAAAGATTCATTGACACCGCAATGCATTTTACCTATCAAGGAGGTGCTGCCATCCTTTGTTGATTTATTGAACTATTGATCTGATCCGGAAACGAGTATCAGTAACCCATGATATCAATAAAAAGTTGTCTTACATTTGTGTATGATGTCAATAAATCGGGAACAAACTTTGGTGGAGAATGTTGTTATGGTTATTGCACAATTTGATTACGACAAAGCGAAGGAATTAGCGGTTTGGAAAACATTTCAAATATACGAACTGTGTATAATCAATTTATTTTTTTGTGTGATTTTTAAGGATAAAGAACGAGAAAAGGAATCTAATAAAACTAATCCATCACCAATATGGCTCAACACATTATTTTCTTTGGAGCAATTAAATCAGGCTGAAAAAGCATTCACAGCACTCTCATTTCTCGTGCCAAAAAGCTTCCTCAGAAAAGATGTACATTCAGTTTTCACTATACATACTTTAATAGATAAAATGATGATATTTTTATTAGTAGACCTCAATTAAAAATACGTATGAGACTTTGTGCTTAGATCTTCGAAGAATAGAAGAAAGTGGCAAAACAGCGAATGCAGATTCAATTGAAAAAGTTTTAGCTCATATATGCGGCCAGTTGGGTTACTTTGGCCAAGCACGTCTACAATTAACTGAATTGTATACGATAAATATATAAAAATTACAATTTGGTTAACATATAATTCCTCTCATTTGCAGTTACGAACATGTGTGTTCAATGGGTGCTAATCGAGTAATTAATTTTGAAGAATTACTACTTCATATTCGAGAAATATGTGAGAAACATAATAAAAATTTTCATCATCCTTCATTGAGTGCTCTGAAATCTAGTTTCACGTAAGAGTCAATATCATTATCATCTCCACATTCGATGGATTAATTTCATTAATTGATGCAAATTTAGGTTTGAATGTGAAGTAATGATGAAATTATTAGAAGCACAAATTGCCATGCAAAATATGAATTTCTTGTCAGCAATTCTTCAATTGCACGAAGCTCATACTAAACTTTGTGCATGGGAATCTATGATTCAAATTAAAGAAGTAATAATCATTTTGAATTAATGTTTGATTGATATACCTAAATAGGAATAATTTGTCCTGCAGGCACGCCACAGTTTGTCATTTAGTTTAAAACAGCCAAATCCAGCTCATTACCATTGGTTGTGGAAATTTAAGAGAGCATTAAGTTCTAAAGTATTACTTTTAACATAAAAATAGAAAATATGATTGACAAATGCTATTCTTTTCTTTAGTTTACATTTTATTTCCATAATATTTTAAGTCAACAAACGACTGCCCAAGATATGAAAAGTGTTACATCTCGTGCGACAGTCGACTTCTACTCAAAGTAAAAATTGTTGAAATATTATTGTAATAAAAAGAATAATATTTCAATTCTTTTGTATAGATTAGTATCATTTCAACGAAAAACAGATGCTAAATATGCTCTCTTAATTTTTGATGCGGCTGGCTGTGACCAATATAAGGGTCAAGGTTATCAACATCCTGACAAACTCTATCAACAACCGTGTGGCATAGACAGTTTTAAGGCGATCGTTTATTATCCAACTGTAAGTCTTACCCTCTAAATGTTTCAATAAATAAATAAACATGTATCATTTATAGAAACCAGCCCAATTGTGGCCAAGTGTAGTGATGACCATTTCTGACAGAGTCAATGAACTCAATACCATGGAGAGAATAGTTACCGTATTTGACGATGTACATTTTTCCTGTTAAGTGTTGAATCTAAGTTGTTATATATATTATTTTTTACAGTCTTTACAGATGACTTATTTCTTAACCCGTATCGAACCTCGTTTAACATTACTCATTATTTATGATTCAAAAAAGTCAGAAAAAGATTCCAACATAACTAATTTCATGGCCGCATTTAGTTGTGAATTGAGAAGCAACAAATTACTTATGTCGCTCAAGCCTGGATCAAAGAATTAGTATTTGTTACGGTGTCTTCATTAATAATTTAATACAAAGTTGTAAAGCCCTGTAGTTAAAAAAAAGAAATAAAAATTGTTTGATTTATAAGAAAAGAATAAATTTTACTAAACGATACACACATTCAACGAAAGATCCGCGCCTAGTTGTTTGACCATGAAATGATTTGAGGAATTGACAGCATTGGTTGAATTCTTCTTCCATTTCAGTTATCTCCTTTTCACTATTAATGTTTTATAATAATATTAATAATAATATAAATTTCATTATAAAATCACTTTTTTTACATGCAATTCTTGATGCCAGAATCCCATTTCGAGCGAAATGTAATTGCTAAATTAAGAACCCAAAGAATAGCTTGACGAATAACTGCCATTTGATCATCCAATAAAAAACTTTGATAAAGTTGATCGATATATATGGAATGAGAATGAACCACTTGTTCTAGATCTGAAACGTAATCTAGTCGCTGTTCTAGTTCTAAACCAGTTGTGTGTAGAGACTTAAAAAAAAAAAAAAAATTTGATTAATTAAATCAAAAAATAAAAAGAAAAGTTCTTACTTGTGTCATAATGTAAGTGTGTATATTATTAACAAAATGTAAGAGCCGCATTCGTAACAAGTACATTCTGCTTATTAAATAATGTTTTCCTTTTGAATTGCACAAATTGTTTCGACTATTTTCTAAATCTGTTGAAATATTTAGTGTTTAAAATTGAGTGGTTCTTAAAATGTCAAATTTACTATGAAATCGTAATTCATCCAAACTGTATTTGGCCCATTTCACTTGTAAAAGAAAAGTAAAAATTTGATTGTACATTCGTTGCATCCTACTTGTGATAACGATGTTAATTGGCCAGGGAATCTGTTAAAAAAAGATTAAATTAAAAGAATATTCTATTATTTCTATTGTGTATAGAACTTACTTTGCATTGCAATCGAATGGATGTTGCTAATTCTATTGGTTGATGAAGTCGCGAAGGAACACGTTCAATCGCTACAGACATTCTTTTTCAAAGAAATGAAAAGTTATCATTCGAAAAAAAAATTCAATTGTAGTTGTTACCTGCTCGAAGATTGAACATCTTGCGCAGCGATTGCATCTTGTAACATAACTGTTAATAAAAATTCATCTTGCCAGCTTTGTCCACACAAAATCTAATTTTTAACTAAAAATTGTTACATAACGATTATTAAAAAAATTTCATTTTTACCTTGTCAAATACTTGGGAATAAAAATTAAACATTATATCACCAGCCTCCATTAGAAAATATTTCTACGAAAGTTGAAAATTGTTAAAATTATTAAAATTATTTTATTTTTCTTACCCGCATCATGGATAAATAATTAAATAGACAGAAATCTCTTTTCAGCACATTAATCAAACAGGAACAGTTGTGTACATATTTTTTAAAAATGAAGCAAGAAAGTGCATTTTGAATGCCCTGACTTAACGGACAACGAAAAGGAGCTTTGAATGAATGTAAAAATCTAAAATATTTATGTATTAATAAAAAAAAAATTAAAAGTAAAATGCAATTGATTACTTCATATCCATATCAAGAGTAGGAGGTGTCTGTAATTTTTGTCGCATCCGTCGAAAATTGATCATAAGTAATGGATCATAATCCCCTATCAATCGTAACTGTTCGAGCATTTCATCACTTTTTTTATCTGAACTATTTTGTTGGCCAGAAGAGAAACATGTTTTACAATTTGTTTCTTTCTTTTCCGCTTCTTCTCCTCTCAGCTCCATTTGCAATAATTGTATAAATTCCTCATAAAACGAACCAGTTGTGCCTAAAAAACAAAATTTAATGATTATACTTATTAGTTGGGTTCATTTACCTTGAGTATTTAATGTTTGGGCATTAATTTTTCCTAAACGATTTAGCATTTGCATAGATTTGCCAGCTTGTAACAAGTAGTGCCTCACTTGATCGGGCAATAAAGGTGTATCATTATTTACACTATCTTCTCGAATTGTAATGGCTCCATTCCAAAATTCTTCATCCCACATATCAATCTCATCGTGCCTAAATCATTTAATTAATTAAACAAACTTTTCTCATAAACTAAATTCAATAGCACATACCTTTGTAGAATAAATTCATCGTATTTATCTTGTAAATTTCCTTCGCTAATCCAAATATCCATCATATTAATAAACGGTTTAAATGTGGATAGAAATATATTTAACATCAAATCAACCTATTAAACAAAAATATTTTAAATTTAAAAATTTTAAATCAAACAAAATTTTTCTTTTCTACTATGTGATTAAATTTGGTGCCAAGACTCTCAGCTATCATGAGTTTTTCGTAAATGACATTTAGTAGTTTAGTAGTTCGTTGCCACTGATAAGTTTTATTTGTAGTTTTTATTCCCTCGCAGTGTATTTCATCGATGAAATCAAGTTGTTCAAAATGATACGATAACTTTTTCAAAATAAAACTCAAACTGCATATGGAATCTATATCAAATGAATTTTTTTTTTTTTACTTTCTTTACCAAATTAATACTTTTGTTATTTTCAATGTTACCTTGAGCTAATACTTGTTTTTCCAGTTCAAATACATCATTTTTTATGAGAATTAAAAATTGAGATAATGCAGTTGCATAAGCCTGCAGAGTTTGACATTTATCTTTACAATCGCTGAGGCCGCAAGTAGAATCAATAAAATCTTGTAATTTTGATATTATATTACCATAGTGCTTCACTTTAGTCAACAGTAAGTGCAAACTTTTCTGCAAATAAAATCAAACATAAAATATTTTTTCATCTTACTATTAAAAGTATTTCAAAGTTTACATCTGTCAAATGAGATAAACAAATTTGATGATCATCTTGTTTATCTGTATAGAGAAATGAACCATTGACACCACTCAAAATCCTGTAACCAATCCAATTGATTATATCTTCGTTTTATTGAAAAAACTTGTATTTTTTTTTTTACCATAAAACTTCACGACTAATTTGATATTCTGTAACGAGTAAAGATGAATTTTTCCCTAAAATGATGCCAGATTCTTCCAAGTAATTTTCCCTATAAACGACAACACGCTATCTTGTCACTGTAAATATTGTATAAAAATTTTCATTTACCAATGACGATAAAGTTGATTACAATAATGTTCGTGTCTGGGTTCTCTAATGACGCTAGTACCAGTCCAATAATGCGGCATTACATTTTTTTTGAGCCAACTACGACCTAATTCCGAACAACTTTTTCCATTCACACTTGTTATATTTTCTATTTTCTGTAAATATATCAATTAATTTGAATAATGATTCCAATACAAACACCTTTACGTACCTTATCTGGTTCTTTAATTAAAGTTTCAATTTTTTGTGATGACGTTTCTTTAAGATTGCTCACTTCAATATCTGAATCTGACCATTCCTTGAAATGAAAATAAAACAAAATTTCATTTCACTTGGTAAAAATAATAAAAAGATTTTTACCGAAAATTCGTCGGAAGAAGTAAATTCAGTTTCATCAGGTTTATCACATAAAATTTTAGCCCAATCTGATTTAATCCGTTCCTCTTCATTCTCTACGGAAGTTTGATTTGTCGGTGCTCGATACTTCAATTCTGTTGGGGAATTTGCCAAAGACAGCAAAACAGCTAATATCGAGTACTGAACATCCACCTGAAAAAAAAAAAAAAAAAAAAAAAAACTTATTTCGTAGGAAAACAATTATTACATTTTTTAAATTTTTACCTGAGGATGTGTCTTAAATATTTCACTTTCTAAAAATGTGCGAGTTAATGACAAAAATGCATTCGCCTTATCCTTTTGAGAATGTATCAAAAACTTATCGCATAAACTAAAGCCCGCATTACAAAATGAAATTAAATGAAATAATTATTCTTTACCCTTGAATTGTGGTATCCAGTTGTTTTCTGTTAACATCTAAAAATTTGTTGTAATAAAATGTTGACAAAACGTACTCTAACGACAGCATAAAATTCTCATCATCCGGCTGTAAGAAAAAAATAAGGTATAAAGGTGTCGTTTTCTTTTAAATTCAAATTATATTTTACTTTAAATCCGGTCAAGTTTTCTACTAAATGCCTCGATAGTTTTTCAAATCTCTCCTTGACAGGCGCCATGTTTTAGACTTTTGTTCTCCTCCCCAGATGTCGTTTCAATCTAGAGACAAGTGAAAAACGTTTTTAGTTTTATCAATATAAAAATTAACTAATAAAATCACCCTAACGATTTCATAATTAATTAATTAAAAAAAATAAAAATAAGTCACAGAAAAATAGATATTTGCTAAAACTCGTTTCCGGTTGACAATGGCGAGAGGTTCTTGTTACCGGTCCCATCTTGGACGCCTAACGAGTGAGGTAAACAAATGCCGTTTCTTGCAATAGAAACGTGCGATTTACTTATAAATTGAAATCGAATGAATTTATAAACGAAATTTTAAATCTAAATGATAAGATTAATGATACGAGTATAGGGTTATAAGAATTTTGTTGTTGTGACAAGAAAAAATTTGTTATAACGAGGTTTGGCTTAAAGGAATGCGAGTTGCAACCAAAAAAGTACATATTCACGCGCAAACGAGATCATACAGAATTGATACATAATATTTTTATAGGTGATTTGCGGCTGTGGGATGAGAAGTGATGAAATATGACCAAATGCCAAATAATAATATAGTAAGAAAATGAAAAGATTATTGTTAAATCAAAATTAATTGTAAAAAATTGTATTTAGATAATGAATAATAAACCTTGTTGTGATAATCCCGGGACCAAAGAAAATTTGACGGATTTGGATCGAGCACTTGACGAACTCGGCATGTTGAGCGTTACGAGCGAATCTAGAAAACAGTATTTACGAGAAATGCGACGGCGAGACGGCGCTCAATACACACCTTTATGCATTCACATGAACAAGGAATATGTGACAGATTTAATGAGTAGTTCTTCCTTAAATGAATGGAAAATTAAAAATTTTAACCGGGAAAATCCCAAATGCATGAAGCACTACAAAGCGCTCAAGATGAAGTCGTCGAGACGAGTCAAATTATTATTCAATCCTTACCTTCTCCCTTATCCTAACAAATTGAAACAGGAAAGAACTTTAAGTTGGAATGAAAAAAATGAGACGACATATATAGATGAAGCGTCATCAAGTTCGTCTAGTTCGTCATCGGGTAATCGATCGAATCCTGCAAGTCCGTCAAAAGTTAGTCGATCACCGTCCGTGACTGGTTTACTCAGATCTCGCTCACTAGATGATCTGAACTCACCTGCTTGGGATAACGAGGAGGAAAGCCAGTCTCAACAACCAATGTGTCAAAGAAAAGAAGATATTGAAAAAGTGTCGCAACAAATGCGTCATTTGACTGTCACTTGAGCATTTTTCTTTTCAAATTGATTTAATTCTTTTGCTCAATTTGTTTTGCATTTTCTTTTCTTTCCATTTGTTTCAAAGACATATTACGGTTGTTGTTTTCTTGTCTAGTTTAATTCACACTTAGTTTAGATTTCATGAAAAAATACTTTTCATTAAAATGACATTTTGCGACGCTAAAATCTTTTGTTTTTCTCTTATATCAAACATTTACACTAGTCACATTTGATCTTGGATCAACACCTTCAGTTATATCATTGCCTATTTTCGAGAGCAAATTAATAGTTGTATAAGGTGGTTTATTCACTTCTAATATTAAAAGATTAGAAGAAATATTCTGCATAATATTGGCATCAACGAGTGATTCGAAACCTAAAATTGATTTTATATCAATCACCTCATTTTCAATTATTAGTTCATTACCTTTATCCATAAAAAAAACTTTATCGTTGTAATCAAATCGTGGCGCGTCTAAACTATCGGATACCGTTTTATGGAGAAATAAATTTTCAAGTAAAACTTGTAACATTTGTAGTGAACTCGACCCGCTCGTTACTAATCGTAATCCACACGGATTCAATTCTTCATCAATTACAATTGCTGACATGCTTGTTGGTGGACGATCAGCTGATTTGATCATCTGCGATCAAATCATTTTGTTATTTTTCTTATAAAACAAAATCAACTAATTCTTACATTAAAATCAGGATCAAGCGCAAAATCTGCTAACGCATTATTCAGAATAATTCCTTCTGCAGTAACGATTTGAGAGCCAAACCATGAGCCGAGACCACTAATTAATTAATTAATTATTTTATAAGATAAAGAAAAATATAATCAGCCAACACCAGTTCTACGTCTGTTAGAATAGAATAAAGAAAATGTGAGTAAGAAACCAGAGACATCAGAAAAAAAAAGTATCAACCTGATAAGTGTTACAAAAATTTCGTTATCGTCGACAGCTAAAACACTGGATGCTGTCGTGTCTCGAGTAACTTGTGCAGTCATAGTCCATTCATTTGTATTTTTTTTGGCCAAGTCAATCAAAGTTTTTCTAAAAGAAAATGTTAGATATAACGTTATAACTCAAATATTTCTCATTACAGTTGATTAGCGAATGAAGAGTTAGCTAATGGGTCAATCTGGTTTGCAACGAACGATGAGAGTTTCCAATTCTGTGTGATACAAACAAATATTAATGCATTTGTGGGTTACACAAGCGTTAACTCTTAAATACTTGAAGAATTGGAATGACCAATTCAGAAAATGAAGCGTTGCCATTAAACGTTTCGAATAAACTTAGAGCTGACAAAAGGTTTGCACCGGATGAAGGAGATGTTGTGGATCTTAATCTGTAACCTACAAACGACATTATAATAAATAAAAAGGAAAATATACTTCATTTGATATACCTTGCCAGGTAATTTCAAAAGGAGTGCCTACAACAGTTGTATAATTAGCAAAATCCTGTAGTGTTAAAAGACCACCTCTATTTTGAATTTGTTGAACAATTGTTTGTGCTAACGTTCCCTTATAAAAAGCTAAAAAAAAAAAAATTTATTAAACTTTTTAGTTGAAAGTTTCATTTTTTAAATTTACCATCTGCTCCAAATCGAGATAATTCATCTAACGTTTTAGCCAAGTTTTGACTTTTCATTTTTTGTCCAACACTTGATATTCCATTAAACATTTTATAAATAGAAGGAGATTGATTCGGCTCGATATTTTGTAAAGCTTGTGCTAATCATAGAGAAACAAAAAGAATTAAAACCAAAAATATTTTCAATGTAAAACAAATGAAAAACCTAAAAACGGTGAAACTTGAAAACCATTTCGCGCAATAGAAGAAGCACGATTTACCAAATTGGACCAACTGAGAATACCAAACATCTCGTGAGCAGTACTTAAACCACGAATAACTCCTGGCACTCCAACTGTCCAAATTGGCTTAAATAGATGCAATTAAAAATTTGTCGAATATTTTTATTATTTTTTTAAAAAAACCTTACATTGCGTGTCTTGGTTTGATCGATAGGTTCAATAGGAGCTGCTTCTCGAAAATTCAACGATACAACGTTTTCTTTATTATCTCGAATTATCATAAAACCACCCCTGTGAAAAAAAAAAAAAAAAAAAAAAATTATTTTTAAAAAACACTTGTATCAATTTAAAACGTATTATATACAGACCCGCCCAAACCGGCCACATGCGGATGTACAACACACAAACACAAATAAGTAGTAATTACTGCATCAACTGCAGAACCTCCGTCACGAATCACCTGAGATCCTAAAGTTGAACACTGTTCGTTATCGGATACAACACCAATTGGAATAAGCTGATGGAAAAAAAAAAAAATTATATATAACACTGTATAATAATAATAATACGTACAATTGGAGCTGCATAGAATTTATGTATAACTAAAGCAACTGTCACGCCAATGGCAACAACAACACAAGCCAAAATTACGTAGCGAAACCCAATCTCGTTATTTATTTTACCAGGTTTGAGAGGAGCACTTTCACTCATTACTTGAAAAGCAGGTACATTATTAGAATCTATTTATTAAAAATATATTAATACGTACAAATGACAATGTGTAATTTTTAATTTTACCATTCGTTGAAGATACATCTTGGTTGCGTGCAGGAAACATTTTGCTGACCCTCTCTCGCTCTCTCTCCGTTCCGTCGATGACGTAATAAAGTATGAACTAGAAGCAGGCTGATACCTGAATAAGGAAAATCCGTTTTTATTTTTATTATTATTATTTCACAGTTTATTTTTATTATCATAAAAAGAGTTAGTGCGTAATTTATTACGTTTAATATGAAAGTGTTATTAAATAAAAAAAAAATTATTATATAATTTTGTTTTTTATTTTTCCTTGACAACTAATTTTATTCGAGAAAAATATGTTGTTGTTGTTGATAAATAATAAAATCAGATAATAAAATGAAGTAAATATTAAAAAAATGAAATAGTGATGGGTTTAAATTGAGGTTGGGCTTTGTAGCATACGAGTAGAGTTGTGTTGTGAAGCCAACTTGTTGGCGGTCAATTGTCAGGAATTCATTCATTGTGGGTAGAGAGCTGCACGTGAATCGATGTTAGATGACGTTTAGTGACGTTGGTTTTTCTAGTCACCCTATTGGTAGAGATTTAACGCATCCTATTAAATTTTAAGCACGCATTCATAATTAATGGCGTGTGGGTGGCAGTTGAGGTGGCAGTGAGTTGGTAGCTGGCATCTTAAGTCACGGCGGCATCGGCCCGTGGCCTAAACCGTGGCCTACGATGGCCTGGTGCAATTGGCGCGGCCTTCCGACGCCACAATCGGCTGGCCGCGACGACATACACGACAAAGACGATTACAGCAGCAACAACAACGCGTGCGCCCCCGAGCGACGACGACGTTGACTCCCCCCACCCCCTGTGGAGAGGCCATCATGTCGGAGGCGAAGACCAAGGCGATGGCACTGGGCGGGGGGCCCATCATCGAACCCTGTCCAACACCCGATCTAAGTCACTTGACCGAAGAAGAGCGAAGAATCATTGAATCTGTGATGGCGCGACAAAAAGAGGAAGATGATAAAGAAAAAGAGATACTCAGGTAACCAAAAATGACGCCATCTTTGCTCACATAATATATAGTTATATATATATATTCTATTTTATCAACAACTTGATAATAATATCAATTTTTACATTTTTCATTCCAAGATAAGATATATGTGTTTATTCTTACATATATTATTATTACGTATATATTTAATTTTTTAGTTTTAATTTATAGAAAAGATGTTTCTTTATTAGTTTGTTTGTTTGTTTGTTTGTGTTTATTTATATATTTATATATTTATTTTTTTTTTTTCTGATATTATACTTGTCATTGAGGGATCGCACTTTAATGAACGTTCAATGCGTGTGTTGGCAGTAGGGTTAAATCGATCTCTCATTGGCCGCTTTTCTCTTGACGTCATTTACGCACGTTGCTAAGGAAACGCGCAAGAAAAGGAGGATGTAGTGAGTTTGTTGAATATATATATTTTGTAGAAAAAAACAAGACGAGGTCAAAGTTCTGGAAGAATCTATAAAAATGCGTAATGAAGAACAAAAGAAAATTGGTACAGAATTAGACGCGACGTGTGAAATTTGTCGAAAAACGAAATTTGCCGATGGAATTGGACATTTATGTAATTATTGTCAAGTGAGATGTTGTGCAAGATGTGGTGGCAAAGTGACGTTAAGGTCTAATAAGGTAATTAAATAATTAATATATAGGATTGAATATAAAATGTGTTATTTATTACTGTAGGTGATTTGGGTTTGTATCTTGTGTCGCAAGAAACAAGAACTTTTAATCAAAACGGGTCAATGGATGCACGGGGGGATGACGGGACAACCGCTCATTAATAAAATGGCACTTGATTTAGGATTATTACCCGGTATAGGTGAGACTTTACCTACGGCAGAAAAGAAATTACGATTAGAAAAAGAAAATTTTGCGCCAAGTGCCGCTTTGCCAACGCAAACGCCTCAATCGACGGATCGACCAATCCGACGTCAATGTTCAATTGAATCAGTTAAAAGAAACAACGAAATTTCACCTAATACAAGACGTCGTTCTTTAATCGATGAATCAACTAATGAAAGAATGCGACCTTTACGAACTTTAGATGAATCATTATCCGATGCGGTGAAATCTCATTTGGATCCGGCGTCGGCTGGTCGCGGCCGACGGACGGATCAAACTGTCCCCCCAGTGCTGCGAAACGATTCGCTCAGCTCAGACCAGTCGGAGTGCGTACGACCTCCGCCTCCAAAACCGCACAAACACAAACAACGCGGCAAAAAAATTCGCCAGCGTTCTTTAAGTAGTTCGGACGACGAGATCCGGTCGACGCCCGAGTGCACGAGCTGCGACGAGCATGAAATTGAAAGCGAAAGCGTCAGCGAAAAAGGTAAATAATACCGTAATATAATCGGATAGGGTATTTATTACTTGTTCATTTATATATATATATACATATAATAATATATACAGGCGAGTTGGAACTACTTGGAGAAAATCTTAAAAAAGAAGAAATTTTACATGCAAAAATAAAAAAATTTCTGGCGGTGAGCAAATTCAACTTAACACGATCATTTGTCGTGCATGGCTCTCACTAGCCGCTCGCTCTCTCTTTCTCTTTTTCTCTCGTTGGGATTTATTTGCATGAACATGTGTTGATCATATATTAAATTGATGTTTTTTCTTTTTTTCTTTTTTTCTTTTTCTTTTTTCTATCCTTTCCCTCCCCCTTTTTGTTTTGGTTTTTCTTTTTGGTTGTCCTTTTAGGGGAACTAGAAAACTGTCCTTACCTCAACGACCATAATCCTGAAAGGTTTTACCATAGACATTATAAAGACGGAGAAACAAGAAAAATGGTTCGTTTCCACGCGGATGGAGAGCGACAATGGTCGCAGGAATCTCAGAACAAAGACTCAGGATTTGATACGAGTTCGAGCGCAACTTTAAGCGAAGAAAATAATAAACAAGGTCAACATGGCAAGGTAGCATCATCATCATCATCATCATCATCACAGCAGGTGTATTGATTGGTATCCACTCGGAAACAAAACCTGTGTGACATCATTTGTTTCTAGTTCCCCACCAAAAAAAGAACAACAAATATAAACAAATAAATATACGAACGTTTAACGTAAGACGTCCACAGTTATTATTGCATGTATTTCCAAAACAAATGAATGCATGCTGCTTCTTTTTCTGAGCTGCCGAGTGGACGTCATTGCACCTGCTTTTTCTTTTCTTTTTTTTGTTTCTTGTATATAAAATTTTTTTGGTTTTTCTTTTATTTTTTCTTCATTTCTAATTGTATTTTCTTTCTAGCATCCTGTCTCGTGGCAACCAGTAGCTGATGGTACACAACTCGAGGGTCATATGATACTTAAAAAGACAGTCAAAGAGAATTGTGCTAGTTCATCGAGTGCTTCAATTTTAGGATTAAAAGTAATCGGTGGTCAATCAATTGGAGGAGGTGAAATGGGTGCATTTATAGATAAAGTGAAAAAAGGAAGTATTGCTGATACAGTAGGTCATTTACGTGCTACTGATGAGATAGTAGAATGGAATGGTCGTTCGTTACGTTATAAAACAGCTGAACAAGTTGCTGATATTATAGCTGAATCGAAACAGGAACCTCAAGTGGAACTTATTGTTTTAAGATCCATTAGGTGAAGTATCAAAATCCGTTTGTTTTTCTTTCTTCAATATTTTCCTTTAGGGATGTTAATAGAGGAGACAGGCATGTGCCGCACGATTCTCATGCACCTGCTCAAGGAACGCGAGGTAATAATAAGAAAATTTCTATATTATAAATTGAATTAATCATGTTGTTGTTTGTTGTTAAGGTAATTTTATGGCCGGTCGGAGCGGTAGTTACGATTCGAGTCGGCGGCCCAGCGTGACAGTTACATCACCGGATTCACCCGATAAAAGTCGTCCGTTGATGCGTTCCTCGTCACAAATCGGTGGTCGAATCCAAGTGAAATTATGGTTCGACGTACAGGTCTCAACGTTGATCGTGACGGTTGTTTGTGCCGAGGAACTTCCACCGAGGTCAACTCATCAAGCGAGGAATCCCTACGTGAAAATGTTCCTTTTGCCCGACCGAAGGTGAGTGTCAACACTCTACGGAAAAACAAACCTGTTGCTTGGACATTGGTCGTTCGTAACGATTGTGACAATTGGTCGGTCGCAGCGAGAAGAGTAAACGTCGTACGAAAACGCTGGCAAATACGAATGAACCCCGATGGAACCAGACATTCATGTACGCCCCACTTCAACGGTCTGAATTGAACAACCGTACGCTCGAGATCACCGTCTGGGATTACGATCGTTACGGATCCAACGATTTTCTTGGAGAAGTATAAAATATATACTAATAATTAATTAATAATTATAAACTCATCCGATTGATTATTTAGGTTTCGGTTGATTTGGCTACTTCTCCCATGGATGATGAACCAGAATGGTATTTTCTACAACCTCATGATGATGGACTTCCCCTCGTAAGTTGGCCTACAATTTCAACTCGTAATAATTATAATAATATTCATTTTTATAGAAGGCAGCTCCACGAACTAGTTTTTTAAATGCTGAACAAATGTGCACGTCCAATCCAGGATCGCGATTAAGTGACAGCGATTTATCTGAAACGGACGAAAGGACAGGGCTGCGTGCACGAGGAGGTCAATTGAACAGTCAATATAATGTATTTCATTCGAATTACACATTTCTTTTCTTTTCTTTTCTTAGTTTTCTCACGAGAGGAGTATTATCAACATCGTCGCAAGGAGTCATTGACTGTACCTGATAAGAATTTTTTGGGGAGATTTCGGACGAATCCATCATCATCATCATCGATGGCAGCGTCTACGTCATCGGTTGTCCCCACGGTGCACAATTCGAGGACAAGATCTAAGTCTCCTCGACGGATTTTAGAATCGTCAAGATCACTTTCCCCTCCTGATGGCAGGTGAGATAGAAAGACTTAAAATTTATCAATGAATTTGTAATCAAAACATTTTTTACAGCAGGGTCTCCATATTATCTCATACGCTTACGGGTTCTCGTCCTTCAGCGCGTTCTGTGAGTGCGACACCCGCTACTACCCCTCCGCTCAGTAGGCGACAACTGCCGCGTCTCCCATCTGCGTTTTACACAAGTTTTGCCAGTCGGGAAACTCAGGATATTGAGGGACGAACTGATTTCCTCAAAAATCGAATTCAAAAATCGTACGGAGGAAGCAGTTCCATTCGATTCGATCACGGTGAGGGTAAATATAATTTTAAATAGAAATTATAACTTTATGATTGATCATTTTATAACATCATTTGTTAGGTACGGGAATGTATTCTGATAGTGAGGTATCCTCAAGAGTGATGCAACGATATTCTTTGAGACGGCGATCGACTCGAATGACCAGTCCTGATAAGGAAATGCACGACGTTGGTGATAGCGATCTCGAGAGCATCAGTGCCTTTTCTACGCAGTCTGAACGGCCGCATGGCACGAGAAGCGCCTACAAGTTGACATTTTAAAATCAATTCAACATTTTCGACGCATTTCTCATTCCTCATTTTCTTCTTTTAGAGAATTCACTGGTCGAATTCACAGTTTTGGTCCATCATCGATGACTAAACCTCGTGGTTCGATCGTAGCAACAAGTAGTAGTAGTGAGACTGTACCGAGAGTACAAGAAAATAAGCGAAGCGACGGCAGCCTGTCAGATACGGCAGTGGGCTCAGATAATAATTTAGATAAAAGACGTCAATCCATCACTGCTAAAATGCCACATTTCGCGGGTTTATCGCGCAAGAGCAATAGCACGTCACAACTGAGCGCCACTGGTACGTGTTGATCTAACATTTTTTTTTCTTCTTTTCTTTTCTTCCATCTAGTTGGGCCTATCTTTTTCATTCGTGTCTATTTCAAATTTAAACTAAATATATAAAACACATTTGTCCAAGGACTTCGCCATCGTTTGGGTTTTCGTCGAAACAAAACAACTTCGAAATTTACTGTTCAACGAAGCGAAGAAGTAACTCCCGCTCATTTGGTGCGACAAACGAGTAGTCAGTCATCGGATGGCGAAGGCAGTCAGGGCAGTGAAGGGTCAGTTGTTTATAGAAAAGAAAAAAAGAAAGAAATGACTGAGCCATCCAAGCAAAAATGCTGCAAACTGCGTGTTACAACCTCCTTTTTAGTCGTTTGTTTATTTTGTAGTAATTGCATTTGCTTCTTTCCTTTGCTTGTATATTGCAGAAATGGGTGGTAGGAAGCGTAGTACTAGTGGTATTCAGCGTAGTCAGGAAGTAAATGCTGCTCCCCACCACACAATGGTTAAACAAGCCAGCAAGGAGTCTATGGACGGCAGTATGAACAGTATTAGCAGTGGGAGTTGTTCGTAAGTAGAGAGCATGCTCCCAATATAATAAAAAAAAAAACTCCAAGGGATGGGTTGCGCATGCGCATGACTGCTTGGGTGGTTCCATAATAATAATAATAATAATAATAATAATATTATCATCAATGAGTTTGACTTTTTGTTTCATCACAGCCGGCTTCCGTCGCTACGACTGGCGTCCGAGGGCCACTTGGCTGATTTTGTAGAACGATTAGGTCCTGGTCAATTAGTTGGTCGTCAAGTTTTAGCGTCTGCCAGTGTTGGTGACGTACAGCTCAGTCTTCATGATCGGAAGGGAAATCTTGAGGTTGAAGTGATTCGAGCGAGAGGTTTACAAGCCAAAGTTGGTGCAAAAGTGCTTCCAGGTAGAACTTGAAAAATATAAATTACATTATTATATATATAATAATTATATATTATCATATAGCTCCGTATGTTAAAGTCTATTTGGTTGATGGTAAAAGATGTGTGGCCAAAGCTAAGACGAGCACAGCGCGCCGAACTCTCGATCCCCTTTACCAACAACAATTAATATTCCATCGAATGTACCAGGGCTGCGTTTTACAGGTATTCAAATATATTCAAATATATTAATATATGTATAAATAATGAAACGTTGTTGTTGTTGTAGGTAACAGTATGGGGAGACTATGGACGAATTGAAGGAAGAAAAGTGTTTATGGGTGTTGCACAAATCCTTTTAGACGATTTGGACTTATCCAACATTGTGATCGGTTGGTACAAATTATTTGGAACATCATCACTCGTCACTTTGCCTGGAACGGGCTCAAGGCGTGGATCGATGCTCTCTTTGGATAGTTTTGGATAAAAATAAAAAAAATGATGAATTGTGTGACTCCTCTTCGTGTGCCTCTGACAACGCGTGGGTGTGGCCCGTCAATGGCATGTGTGGGCGGCGAATTGGACTTCCTTTCCCCCACAGTGATTTGTCGTTCTTATCAGTATTAACCGTCTCGCCCTTTTGAAGAAAACAAATTCCACGCAGCTCATTCGGGATCAAAGGAGTCTTATAAAAATCGTGGTTAAATCTCCACACATCCCGCCGCCGCCCCCGCCGCGCCGGCCGCGGGTACTCGCTGTGCCTTGTCAAAGAAAGCATCAGGCATTGTGTATTCAAACAAATGGCCCACACTCTTCATTATGATTGGTCGCTCGAGATTTATAGTTTAGAACAAATTCACACAACACACATTTGACTATAAAACGTTAAAATAAGAAAATGTTCGTTACGATTCCCAAGGCTGCTATGTACACAACATAATTGTTAACATTTCTGGTGCTTCTCTAAACTCTAGTTGGTTGTTGCTTCTTTACTAAATTATATGACAAACAAATTATGAGACTCACACATCTTGGGCAAATCGCTGTGATCAAATAAGCTCAAAAGGCCCTTTGCAAAAAACATTTTTCCTTTTCTTTTTCATCTTTCTCGAGCTATTTTTCTCTTTTTTTTCTTTTTTTGTTGCAATATCTTATTCTTTTTTTCTTTTTTGGAAATAAAAATTGAATTTTGAGTGAGGGCAGAGCTTAACATTTTGTGTGATACGTACGTGTATATATCGAGTGAAAGTGAAAGGCGGGGGCGAGTCTCACGTGTTAAAGATTAAAAAAAAAAAAAATCTGGTGGCTCCGTGTAGATCTTGTTACTTAACGGCTTAGACAGATGTTTATAAATGCAAACTGCTCATAACTACATTTTCAACAAAAAAAAAAAAAAAAGAAAAAAAAAGAAAAGAAAAACCAACATATCTTTGTAGTTTCCTTCTCCGAATGGTTTTCCATTGCTAATTCAATGTGCTTTCATTTGCTTCAAGTTTTTTTTTTCTTTTTTTTTTTTTCAAAGGTTGCAGTGCTGGTAATATTATTATTTGACACTTGCCGTAGTGGCCCAACTTTTCTATTTGCCCTTCCCTCACTATCTTGTATACTACTCATGCATTTGGTCTGAGCGGGCCATAAAATGGCACCGTCAATAAGCGAATCCCAATTGAGAGAGGGTTTCGTAACACAAACAACTGTACTTTTTGATTCATTATGAATTTTCAATTAAAAAAGAATCTATACAAAAACAGATAGTTCTTTCATTAGCAATTAAAATAAAAAAATTGTCACTTACCTTATAAAATGTTGACTCAAAGTGTGACGTCAAAAAACAGCGCCTAAGCAATAATAATATTTCGAATCATTTATTAATTTGTGTTTTCTTACAATTAACATTTAAAATTAGGAGAAGAAGTGCTCAATCTTCTCGTCACTGGCAATTTAGTTACGCTACCCGTTTCCGAATTGACTCGTTGTAACTGCATTTCGTCTGCGGGTTTGCGTCGTATTGATTTTTTAATGCTTGCCTGTCTTCTTCTTGCTTGTACCATCCCATATACGACGAGAGCAAAACTCGGTTGTCGACTGGCTTGTCTATTGAATGCTATTGGTTGTGTACTCTTTTTGCCTTTTACTAAATACGTTTCCATTTCACCTTTGCCCTTAACAAATACAAGTCCACGGTATTTAAGGTCATAACCGTATTGAGCAAGTATCTATTTAATAGAAAATTTAAATTCAATTCAATTCAAATATTTCATTCAAATTACAATCAAGTATTACATTGGCCGTATGTTTAGGTACTTGAATTTCATCCACAATGCCAGTAGAATCCATCCGACTCGCTTCATTCACCTTATATATTACATATAATTAATGAAAAAAAAAAAACATTCTAATTTAAATGAAAAATGTTTTCTACCGTATTTCCAAAAATATCAAAAACGGGTTTTTTCGCTCCAATTACTCCTCCAACAAGTGGTCCATGACTGATTCCAATACGTAGAAAAAATTCGTTAAACGAGTGTCTATTCACTTCCTTCAGTGCACCTTTCATAGCAATCGCATAGTCAACGAGTTGACAAATGTGATCAAATTCACACTCATTTCTCTAAAGCAACAAAACAGCTCTAACTAAGAATTATATTAAAAAGTTGATTTATTTACGTTTGTAGGGCATAAACCAGCAGCGGCCATGTAGGTACTTCCAACTGTTTTAATTTTTTCTATAGTGCGAAATCGTGGCTGTTCCATTAACTTAAACAGACCAAAATTTACACATCAGAGGGGAAAAAAAAAACATATGATATATAGTTACTTCATCAAAATCGGCAATAATTTCGTTTAAAAGTCGAATGCATTCCACGCCACGATTAACTGCTTCGGAGAAAAATTCTGAAAAGTTTGATACAGATGCAAACATAACAGCGACAGAATTGATTGATTGAGCGTACAATTCCTAAAAAATAAAATTAAAAAAAAATTTTTTTTTAAAGTATCTCAATAGTCTCACTTCAGTACTTCGATCATCTTTCAAAAAATGTTTCATAACGTGAAGAGGTAACATGTTCTTAAGCATTTGTTCATTATGTTGTCGCAGGACGCGAATTTCTCTCGCTTCACGCTCAGTTTGACGTTTCCATAGAAAATCTAAACGCGATGTGATCTCCACCTGATAATTAATGAAAAAAAAAATATTACGGAACAAAAATTAATATTTAATACAATTTGCTTACCAGCCGACACTGATATAAAACTACGTAAAAAAACATAAATAAAACGAACACAACTGGTGTATCAAATAAGGAAACGATGTTATCCCGACTTTAAAGAAAAAATTGTTCAATTAAAAAGTTGAATATATATATATAATAACTATAAAAACTTACTGAATGTTGGTTGCGAGAATATGCTGATAAATAAAAATCAAAAGTAGGAAATAAATTGTCATCATAATGACGAGCAAACTTGATTTGATGACGTAAGGTAATTGAAGAAATGAACCACATGCCACCATTGATAATGACCACGAATAAATGAAATACTTAAAAATAAAAAAAAAGTTTAAACTTCTTATACTAATAAAGCAAAAATTTTACTTCAGGAGATTTGCAGATTATTATGTCACCAACAGCATTAGGTGCAAAACACAATGTTTCATTCAAAGTGTAACTTTGGCATAACTCTAGATGACTATGCTTCGAGCACATGATCTATAAATAAAAATTATTTTAAAAAAAAAGTTGAATTTCAATTCAAAATGTGCATTATTTTTACTATTCCGGTACAGGATCCCAAACAAATAGTGCACACGATAAGACAAGTAAAAACGTTGCGTGCTCTTTGATTATTTGCTAAATAAGAAGAAAATTGCTGTAAAAGACGAGGAGACGAAGAAAATTCTTCGGCCATAACAAACGCAAAGGCCAACATCAATAAAATTGTAACAAGCAATGAAATGGTTAAATGCCAAATTGCGCTGAAAATTGAAAAACAAGTGAATTAAAAATAGAAAAACTAAGTCAAAGTTCATTTACAGTTGGTTGTTAACGATAAAATGCGCTACAGCTGTTAATGTCCAAAGGAAAAGTGCCGTCAACATATTAGACTTGAACATGCAATCATTGCCATTTGAAAACTGTCGACAATAATCAATATTTACCATTCTTATATGATGATCAAATTGATTACCTACCTCAGCTTCGATTTGTTTATCTTTAAAAGTGAGAGATAATTTATTCACATGTTCTTTCCTCATTCTTAAATTGGATTCAATTTCGATTGAACTGTCAATCAAATTATCAACTTGGTCACTCATCGACTCGGATTGTACTCGATGTGCGAGAGAAATGCCACCACATTCCAAGTCTGAATCGTCATCGAATGGATTCTCGTCGTGTCCCATTTCCAACTGTAACAATTGAATAAACTTATAACGTCACTTGAATTGAGAAAATTGCAACATTTGTTACATTTTCAAAAGGAATTTCTGGAATCCAATCGGTAGCTGCTTCATCGTCAATAATGCACACACTGTTGTCGTAGATACAAATTGCATCTTGGCTCCAAAGTCGTTTTCTTTGCGGAAACAATTTTTTCTACAAATAAATTTTTTTTTTTCATAATTAAAATTCGCTTGACATTGATTAATTCTATACTACTTTTCTCTTATGTTTCGGTTCACTGGCTTTGATTAAAAATGTTTCCACCTGTCGTTCCTTTAAATAAGAATTTCGTTCTTGTCCATTTCCAGGTTCAACTTGATATTCATCACCCAAACAAATGTATGTGGATTTTGAAATATGAACTCGACTTTTGTCAAAAAAGTGACAAAATTTTTAAACAAAATATACGAGTGTGAGTGATAATATCTAACCAACCCAGGTACGCCAGCTGATTCCATATGATTAGCTAAAGTGACATCATTAGACCAAACATCAAATTGCCATTTTCTCAAACCCAAAACTCCACATAGAACTGAACCAGAATGAATTCCTATTCGCATATCCAGTTGTGTGGTATTGGTATTTTGACGCACAACCCTTTTCAAATCAAGCAAGTGAAAAAGAGATTTACATTTAAAATGTATAAAATATAAAATATAACCTAATGGCCTTAATCATATGGAGTCCCATTTCGACACTGCATTTGGCATGATCAAAACGTGGCTCTGGTAAACCGCATACGCAATAATAACAATCACCCAATAATTTAATTCGAAGACAATGATTTTCCTATTCAAATAATTTTATTAAAAAAAATATATTAATAAAGAAAAGCCAAAAACTTACTTCAGCTAACTTATCAAAACGAGCAAATAGATCATTGAGTAAAGTAACTAATTCTTGGGCACACAAACGAGATGCCAATTCTGTAAATCCTTTAATATCGGCGAACAAAATGCTACAAATAAGTTGTACCATTTCAACATTTCATTAATTAATAAAAATAATAATGACACTTACCTTACATTTTCATAGCGGTGTATATAAATTTTGTGAAATTGAGTTGGTTGAAACTTATCTTTTTCAGCTTCTTCTTGGCTCACAATGTCATTGATCATTTCAACAGCAACAAACCGCGGCAACATTGATAATAATAATTTCTCCTACAAAAAATATTCAGTTACTTCAAACAACAAAAAATCTACAAGTTTACCATTATTTTAAATTTATTACTTGTCGTTCCGTTTCCTTTCCAGTTTTGTACCTCGTTTCCATCGATCGACGCGTCTCTACAAAAGTTTTTCTTTGAGCCCGATCCATCAAATATTTGCCATAAATTCCAGCAAAACAAACGCACGCGTATAGTAAACAATTAGCGCCAAGCTAACATAAAATAATGGACAAAATAAATGAATAAATAAATAAATAAATAATGAGTTCACTGTTAATTAATACTTTGGCAAAATCTTGCATCCAAATAGCTGATAAAATAATGTGCAAAATAGCAGTTGACATGCCAGCAATTATACTCCATTTTAGTGGTAACGGTAACATTGCGTGTGTAACGAATATAATGAAAATGAAATACCAAACAGCTTCTACACCACCTCCATCACGACGTTGTTCATCATCAATGTATCCTTTGAAACCCACAGATAAAGCAGTAAAACCTAACGAAAAATTATTCAAACATAAATTTTCCTAGAATCAAATTATTTCCTATTATATTGACCACCTTCAATATTTAAAATAATCCAAGTGAAAATGGCACATTGTCTTAAATAATTATTTGCAAAACAGCGCCAAGTGCATAAAATACAAAATACCAAATTAAAAAACATCCAACAAGCGCTAAAAGAAACATTTAACGGTTCAATATCTTTCTGTCGGCAAATTTCAAATGATAATAGTAATAATTTGACTAAAAAGTCAACTAAATTAACAATGATGATGGATTTTTGTCTTTGACGTGACGAGTATCGCTGATAAGCCAACTCTACATGTTTATTGGCGAATGTATTTGGGATTAAAGGAAGAATCAATCCTCTATGACTCCATCTATTCAAAATAAAATATATAAAATATTTATTAATTAATTTTTTTTTTTTTTTTACTCTGGTAATTCCACTGGACTGCAAACGGAATATTTTTCTTCTTTTTCACTTATAACGGAACCACTGATTGTAAATACATTCAAAGGTGAATCATCGTTTTGCTGTCAAGTAGAAAAAAAATTACAACTTTTTTAAATTGAATTAAAAAAAACGTACAATAGGTAGTTCGCAAATAGATGCTCGACAGATTCCAGAATCAGGAGTGGAGCATGATGATGCAGGTGCATTTGATGATGAGACGCGACCTCGTGATAAAGCACGGCCAAAAGCACGCATCCAAAGAGATCGAGCTGATTCTGACAAGTCAAACAAAAAAAAGAAATTAACAAAACAAAGTACAATGTTTTTTTAAAATACGTACCAGAGTGAGGCATCCGATTTCAACTTTGCATTGTTTTTTTCAAAAACTTATCTATCGTTGCTTCGAAACAGCGATATGGTAAAAAGACATTAAATATTAAGATACTGCAAGTGAGGCTAAAGTGCAAAGTCCATCTCGGGTGAATCACGTTGTTATAAGTTTTTGATTAAAATAATATTAAAGGATATTTATTCATTTTTTTTCTTTCTTTCATTTTTAATTTTGTCGGTACTACACAAAACATGAAAACAAACCGTGCATTTTAAAACAAATTGGTCAGTTAGACTTCTTGGCACCTAATATTTTTTGACGCTGACCCAACATGTAGAAATAAAGCTGCGGTAAACCTAAATGAAAACATTTCATATTGAATAATAATATTTGTGGATAGAGTGTAATTTTCTTTCTCACCTGGAATATACGATAACATGATAAGCATTACGTAGTAATGATAATTAAAAGAAAAGTTGAACTTGTTTGGTAAATCCAATGACCACATTTGACTCGCTTTTAATTGTGGTAGGGCGCTGTACATGCAAATTAGTTCACCCTAATAGTAAATTAATTGATTATAAATTATTTCTTATTTCTTATTATTATACCAAAACACCCATTGGATATAAGACAATAAAAAATGAATATCTAATAATAAAATGTAAAAAGTATTATTATTAATAAAAAACTATAAAATGTTAAAAAAACGTACCTGCACCAAATGAGCCAATGGGGAACACTCGAAAATAAATTTAAAAAATAATAAGAATAACGAATCATTTCAGTGATAGTCCAAGCAATAAATAATAATGGTACACCCATTGATGTTTCTGCCTGTCAATCAAAAAATGATGGATTAAAAAAATTTTTCTATTATTTGTGTTTCACATAAACTTTACTTGTTTAATAGGAACAATAATTCCCCACACAACAAATACTCGTGAATAAACTTGCATTAAGGTTATAAAAGGATTAGATGGAATGATACCGATTGCACTATGCACAACCTGAAAAATTAATTTTAATGTATACAACTACATTTTTTTTTTAAATTAAATAAAACTCACTTCCAGTATAGCGGCCGTTTGAAAAATTTTCACCCAAATGTGTCCCTTTTTCCATAGTCCATCAATACTTTTCTTTTCTAATACGTGAGTTATTGATAGATAGAAAATTACGCTCCATCTACCAGGAAAAATATAGGGAAACAATGTCAGTATAAGAAGGAAAAAACTATACTTACCCAATAAACAAAATGAAGTTGTACGCAAGAAGATAAATTTTAACCGACATTGGTTGCTGCTTCTTTTTTGGAGTATCTGAACACGAAGAAGAAGCAGCTTTTGATAATGAAGGCATTGTCAAGGGATAAATTGCCAAGAAATTTTTGATCAGACGACAAAACTTGCTCTCACCAGGAAATGGCGTAAAAGTTGGGGTTACTACAAAAGGAGGAACAGGAACGATGCTGAGGAATGGAGGAACGAAAAGGAGGAACGGAATGCAATCGTCCATTTGCCGAAACCTACCTCTTTTGACCCATATTTCACCATTCATGATCAGAGTGATTGAACGAAATGGAAAGAACTTGAAGTTACTGCATAGCCGCTTTTTTTTATTGCTAAATTTTAACCTGTGAAAGCAAAATCTAAAAATTTAAAATTTCTATATAATTAAAATTATATTTATTACGCAATCTAGAAAAGCATTTCAACTGTTTTTAAAAACAGTTTAAAATTTAAAGTCTGCATTTAAAAGTAGATAACTGTAGATTGAAATTGCGCCCTCTTGAATCAATTAGTACAACCAAAGTTGGGACTTAGAATTTTTTCCAGTGATC